>JAULBP010102709.1:0-10747 GCA_032355345.1 Lepetodrilus pustulosus
TATTTATTTATTTATTTATTTATTTGTTTGTTTGTTTGTTTGTTTGTTTGTTTGTTTGTTTGTTTGTTTGTTTGTTTGTTTGTTTGTTTGTTCATTCATTCATTCTTTCATTCATTTTTGTTCAATATATATTTATTTATTAATTTAATCCTTCTATTTGTTTTATAAGTTTTTTTTATTAAATACATACATATTATTTTAGAATTCAGATTTAGTTCTGCTTTCATTATTATTTCAGTTATATTATGTCTTGTCAGTTTATGGGAGGAGGAAACCAATAACACCAATATTGAACTAAGTGTTGTAATAAATATGCACCTACCAACAAGTACATATGAGCCCAAGATAACAACTGCACTGTGCAGATAGCAAATAAATAGTGTTTAATTTAAAAAACATCAACAAAAAAAACCATGTTATTGTGATCATGTAAGAAATGTAACTTTTTCTAAAATTGAAGCCATGCTCCCGGGGTGAAGTCAAACATTCCACTTCTGTGCTACCACTCACCCAGTTCCGTTTATGTTCTCATCATGTGAAAGCTTCCCACTGTGACATAAAGTAATAACTTACTCACAATTTATGTCCTTTCCTTGTAGAGTATAACGAGACTGGACATTGCTGTCATATTCGAGGACATTTAATTCACACAATAGTGGAAACTTAATTCACAACCCAAACTATTCACTTTTTCATACAAATGGTGTTTTTAAATTTGGCCATGGATGTAAAATGGTGGCTTATTGCGCGTGTCACTTGTGGTTGCAGTTCTCAAGACGTAACCATTGCTAAGCTGGAGGCAACACTAGTTGAAAGGGAGCAAGCTCTACAGAAGATGACGGTGGAGGTGGAGGCTGCCCGGACCACCCTGGCTCACCAGGACACCCAGCTCAAAGGTACTGAGCGACCTGCAGAGCATTCCAAATGCTGGTACTAATGGTCAATGCAGTGTTAGAAATGTAAAAAATAATTATGTTGGTGGTAGGGGCCATTCTCCAGACTGGTAAAATCTATAATTTACAGGGAGGCCCACAGATACCTTTAACATAGCAAATTTTCAAGAGACTGCCAGGAATCCCTTCCATTGAACGCTGCAATGTATAAAAGTAATTCGTCACATATGGGCGAAATATTCCAGAAGCAATGTTAAGCAATAAATCAATATGTCTAATTTTATGTTGAAGCCTAGCAATATGAACAAAACTATTATATTTGTTGTTCCATAGTGATAATATATGGACAAATTTATGAGAAATTGGAAGGTTAAAACAATTGAATTGGAAAGTGTTTTTTTGTACTCGCCCCTCATTTTTCGTTTTGTGTGTGTTTATGTGTGCTAAATGAGTACCTGTATAATATCAGGATGTTCTCTGTTCCAGACACACAGAGCAACTGGGCGAAGAAGGAGTGCGACCTGACAGCGTCACTGCGAGAGAAGACTGAGGAGCTGGCCAGCGTGAGTCAGCACCTGCATGGGACGGAGACCAGCGGGGACAAGCTGCAGGAGGACCACCGCCGACTCCTGGACCAGTCACAGCAACACCAGGAGCTCCTACACGCCAAGGCCGTGCAGATAGAGCAGCTACAGGCCAAGGTGGAATCGCAGGACAAAGAGCTCTGCCGACTAGAAGGCCAACTCGTGGAAACGGAAAGCGACGTGAAGGACTTGAACCGCGAGTTGAAGCACGAGAGAGACGAGATTTGCGATAGGAGTCACCGACTCGAGAGACTGTCCGAGGACCTGGAACATCGAGAAGAGGAGCTGAGGCTTGCCGAGAAAGATCTTGACGAGTCCAACCGTAAACTGGGAGAGCAAGTGTCCAATCTCAGACGCGAATGCGACGAGCTGAAGGGGAAGTTACAGCAGGCGGAGTCTGCTTTGACTCAGAGGAGCTCAGATCTGAAGGCGCTGAACACACAGCATGCCGACCTTCAGAGCGAGTCTGGGAAAGAGCTAGGCCAGATGACGGAGACCGAGCTGAGTCTGAAGGAGAGGCTGAGGCAGACGGAGGAAGAAAAGGAGAAGTGCGACGACCTGCTGAAGCAGAAGGATGAGGCAAAGGAGGTCATGCTGAAGGAGATGTCCGAGCTGAAGGAGGCCAACGAGAAGATGCAGGCCAAGCTGGACATGATGCAGATGGACCTAGAGGACCAGGAGGACGGCACCCAGGTCATGGCCCAGCAGCTAGAGCTGGCCCAGCAGAGTGTGGACACGCTGAAGAGAGGCCTGGAGGAGAAGCATCAACAGCTCAGTGGGAAGCAGGAGGAATTGAATCAGGCCTTGCAAGAGCTGGAAAAGTGCACGGGCGAACTGTCTGCTTTGAAAGGCACTCTCAACGAGTCCAAGTTCGAGTTGGACCATTTGACTTCACTGGCATCATGCAGAGATTCCAAGTTGGAGGCCGGCAGTAGGAATATTTCTGAGCTGTCAAAAGAGTGTGAAAATCTCAAGAAGCTTATAAGTGAACAGACTGATAAAAACATGGAGTATGAAAAAGAAATTGCGAAAAACAAGAACTACATTGCGGATCTTGAAGGAAGTGTTGACAGGTTGAAGACTGACCTGTCTAAAAGGAACGATTCAGCGAATGCCTCAGACAATAAGTGTGCCACTTTGTCTGAAACACTTGATGAAACTAACGAGAAGCTTCAAGAAAGGGAACAAGTGATGTCTCAACAGGGTGTGTCACTGGCAGCGCTAGAGGAAAAACTTACAGAATTGTCCACTGCAAATTCTCAACAATCTGCCAATCTGAACCAAGAGGTACAGACCTTCAAGGCTCAGTGTGATTCTTTGCAAAGTGTATTAGACGGCAAAACTGAAGAACTGAATACCTTGCAGATCCACTACAGTGAACTGCAGAAAGTGTTGCAGAAGACGAGAGACGACCTTCAACTCAGCCACAACGTGAATTCCGATGATTCTAAGGAATGTGATAATCTCCAGAGACTCTTGGAAGAGGCAAGAATGGCACTCGAGGAAAAGGACAAGTCTGCCCAAACGATGATGGATTCTCTAGCATCCATGGAGAACAAGCTGACAGAGTCGATGAAAGAAAAGACGGATGAAGCCACAGTGTCGAGTCAGGAGTCGCAGCATCTGAAATCGAATGCAGAGAGCCTCCAGATGGAGTTGGAGAAGAAGGATGCTCATATTGAGGAGTTGAACACACACGTGAAGAACCTGCAGCAAAACCTTGATAAGCTGGAGTCTGAGCACGGCACTTTGAGCGAGAGCTGTAGACAGCTTCAAGAAGACCGAGACCAGCTTGGGAGACAGCTGGACGAGAGGCAGTCCGAGGTAGAGGAGGTGAAGTCGCAGTTAAATAGCATCGAACACAAAGCTGCTGATGTCAGAGACGCTCTTCATGGAAAGGTGGAATCAGCCGAGGAACAGCAAACAATGGTCTTGGTGGAGCAAAGAGAAATACTAGAAAAAATGGATTTCCTTGAACATGATCTTGGGGCAAAAGAAGCACTACTGTCTGAAAAGAACACTCAGATCGAAAACTTGTCTATGGAGCATAATGAGGCATTAGAGAAACTGGCGGAAGCTGAGGTTATGTTGAACGAGTTACGTGAACATATGTCGGTGTCCGGGGCTTCCCTTGAACAAGGTTCCACTGATAGAAGTATTCTAACAGAAAGAGTGCTTGCACTAGAGAAAGACATAGTGACACTCAACGCCAACATCGCAAAGCTTGAAGGAAATCTGGATGATAGAGACACAGAGATAAACACTTTACAAATAGTGATAGATGCCAAAGAAAAGTGTGCAGAAGAAAGTAAATCTGAACTTTTAGATGCAGTGGAATCCATTGCTCAACAAAAGAAGGCTTTTACTGATGAGCTGCATGAGAAAGACATGACAATTAGAAAGCTTGAAGAAAGTATTGTATCTCTAGAAAACACTCTGTCTGATGCAAAACAGCATATCGTGGAACTGAAAGATGCTAGAGAAAATCTGGAGGAAGCTTCAAGAACTCTGGAAGAGAACACTACAGCCAAACACTCAAAAATGGACAACGACAAGCACAAGATGGAATCTAATTTGAAGGTGTCAGAGTCGAACATTATCGAACTTCGCCAAGAGGTGGATAGCTTGAAGGCAGCCATTGAGCAGGAGAAGCTTCTGGGTCAGCAGTTAGAGTCGGAGCATGTGTCCAGCTTGGCTAGAAAGGATGAGGAACAGGAGAGGTTGCTACAGAGATTGAGAGAACAGCAAAATGAGATTGACAGACTCATGACAGATGTGTCTGACAAAGAAGGAAAGCTGTCAGAGCTTGAGCAGAAGGTCCTACAGGAGGCTGATCTTCAAGGATACTTCAAGACAAAGTATGAAGAAGATGCAGTCAGAAACACTGCCATGGTCAAAGAAACGACAGCAGCTGTTTCAGTGTTGGAGGACAAGCTGAAGGAAAGTGATGACAGCAGACTGTGTCTGGAGAAGCAAATGTACGATCAACTTCAAGAGAGAGACTTGCAGCTCAGAGAACTGAAGGATTCATTGACAAATGAAATTGGTGCGACCAAATCAACTGAACAGGCGAAAGAAGAGGAACTCGATCTACTGAAAAAATACTTTGAAAGCAAGCAAGAGGAAATCCAGCTAGAGTTAGCGGTATCACTAAAGAAACAAGCTGAGTTAGAAACTGAGTTGGAGTCACTGAGGAATCATCATCAGACCCTCCAGGATGTCTATAACAGTTCGTCCGTTGAAGGTGCTTCCAGCGTTGCTCAAGTCCACCAGAAACTAGACTCTTTGCAGGCGATAAATGATGGATTAGAACAAGAGAAGGTGGCGCTTAATGAGCATCTTGAAAAGGTTTGTCAAGAGTTGGAACAGAAGAATGAACAACTAGATCGACTGCAATCAGAAGTGGACAACTCCAAGGTGACGTTTGACAAAACTGAGATTGACTTTAACAATGAAAAGGAATGCATGGAGCTCCAAACTTCTCAGTTGATGTCGACGTGCAGTAAGGTGCAGGAATCGCTGGATGCGCTTCAGCTGAAACACGACAGCTTGAGTGTTGCTTACAGAGATCGGGAGTCTGAGCTCACAGAGAAGCTGGCGGAGATAAAGCAGCTAGAAGAAGAGAGGAACTCTGCCCAAAAAGAAGTGTCAAGATTGAAGTCAAATATTGACAGACTTGAGAATGAAACACTATCACTTTCAGAAGAAATTGCCAAAGTCCAAACAGATTTGAAGGATGAGAAGCTTACTAACACCTTGCTAGAACATAATGCAGCCGAGTGCAAGAGCGAGATAGAGTCAATGGAAAAGAACACAGATAACCTGAACGCAAAGTTGGATTCCCAAAACTCTGATTTCAGTGACACGTCCACCGAACTGAGGGCACTGCAGTCTGTAAACGAACAGCTCAAGTCACAGCTGGTGCACGCTCAGAAGCAGCTGGAAGTGCTGCAAGCAGAGTACGATGAGTCCACACAAGTAGCCAAGACCGAGGTCACTACTTGGGCAGACAAGCTGGAGGAGGAGAAACAACTCGTGGTAGAGCAGAAGGCTAGGATCAACAACATAACATCTGACAAGAACGTTTTGGAAGCAAAACTGGCTGACCTCGAGGAACAAGTTTCTGCTGCTCAGAAAGAAAACTCACAGTTGTGTGGGGAAGTGGAAAGCTCTAATGAACTAACAAGGGATATCAAATCCAAATCAGAGGAGGCTTCAGCTGCCATGATGTCCTTGAACGCGGAGCTGCAGCATCTGAAGCTGTCGATGGAGTCTCTTCAAACTGAGAAGGCTGAATTGGAGGCAAAATCTTCCACATTTGAAGCTAGTGTTTTTGAAAAAGAGGAGCGAATTAGGAGTATGGGAATGGAGGTGGCTGAGCTGAAATCTAAGCTGGAAGAAAACAATGTGACCATTGGCAACTTGACAACGGAAAGAGACCATTTAACGTGTGCAGTGGAAGAGGTGATGGGATGTTCTGAACAACTGACCATTCAGTTGCAAGAAGAAAAAGAGCATTCCAAATCTAAAGCACTTGAAAATGCAGACCTGGAAAAGAATATCACAGTCTTAGAGGATAGACTGCAGAAATCAGTTTGTGAAACACAGGAGACATCAAGTGAAAAAGAAGAAATCCTGAAAGAAAAGGATGCCAAAATATATGAGTTTGGTGAAAAGATTTCTTCGCTAAATAGTGAAATTGACAAATTAAAATGGGAATTGAACGAAAAGGAAACATTCATTAACACGAAGGAAAGGGAACTTGAAAGCACCGAAGAGCAACTGCAGACTGTAACAGAAAACAAAGATGCCCTTGACGAAGAAGTTAGCAGGCTGCAGAGTGCCAACACGGATGTGAAGGAACAAGTGGAGATGATGGAGTTGACTATCAGAGATCTGAAATCACGGCACAGTCACCTGGAGGAGGAGGCGGAGGGCACCCAGTCTGTGCTGATCAGCACCCAGACCTTCTCCCAGACCTTCCAGCAGCAGGTGGAGGAGCTGACCGAGGACAACAGTCTCATGCAGGAGACCATCACGAAGCTGAAGTCGGAGCGATCAGAACTGGAGGAGAGTCTGCAGAGGTCCAGGCAGGAGGCCGAGGACAGGAATCGGGAACTGGAACAGTCCTTGGCTGATGCCACAGAGGCTGCAGACCTGCTCAAGGAGGAAGTTGCTGAGTACAAGACCCGGGTGGAAGGGCTCACAGACAGTGGTAAAGTCTATGAGACAACTGTCGCCACACTGACTCGGAGCATAGAGGATCTGGAACAGGAGTTGGCCGATGTCAGGAGCAACAGCACAGAGAATGATGACGCCAAGTGCAGGGAAGTAGACGAGCTGAAGCAGATGGTTGAAAAGCTAAGCAGAGATTTGTCCAGCACGGAAAGTGATTTGGAAAGCATTAGAAAGCTTGCAATGGAGTTGGAGGACAAGCTGAAATGCTCCGAGACAAAGTGTGCACACCTCCAGGCAGAGCTCGATGGCAAGACTGCTGACTTAGATGCTGTCTTGGACGAGAGGGATCTGCTGTGCACCAGAGTGAAGACACTGGAATGTGAACTGCAGACTTTGCAAAAGAAGTTTGATTCTCTGACCGAGGAACTGAATGTAAAGCAGGAAGAATGTGAATGTCTCGGCGTTGAGAACATGGAGCTGCAGGAGATGTTGTCTACTCTCACCAGCGAGAAGACCCAGCTAACCAGAGAGCTGACTGAAGTCCAGGCATGTCTGAGAGCTGAGAAACACACAGTGGAGGAACTCCAGTCAACGATAGACTCCAACATGCTGAGTCAGGCAGAGCACGAGATGCAGGAGGACCAATGCAGGTCAGACATCACCAGACTCACACAGGACCTGGAGGTCTCCAAGCGGGAGCGGATCGGTCTGGAGGCGGGCCTCAAGTTGCTGTCGGAGGACAAGGAAAAATTAGAGGCTCAGGTGTCATCTCTGATGGTGACGAACAGTCACATGAAGGACGAGGTCAAGACTGCCGAGATGGAGGTGACCGGGATGAAGAAGAACCTGGAGCAGCTCATGACGGCCATCAGCACCAACGATGTCGACATCGAGAACAAGATGAAGGATACCGAAAAGATGCTGGAGGAGAGGACGGCCAAGGTGGCGGTGCTCGAGAGCGAGGTCAGCATTCTGAAGGGAGACAAGTCTGAGCTGAAGATCAAGTTGGATGAAATGACAAAGGAAAAGACTTCAGTAGAGTCCGCCATTGAGGACTTCAAAGATGCCATGGAGTCGATGGAAATGGAAGTGTCGTCGCTTGAAAGGGAGAGGGACGTCTTCAAGTTGGAATGCACGAGTCTGACAAAGCGATGCGAAGACTTGCAGAGGGAGGTGGGCCAGCTGAAAGAAGACATAGATAGGTTAGACGGTGAGAGGAATGCTCAGTGTGGCAAGCAGGATGAAGAGGTCGAGAATCTTAAAGCTGAGAGAGACAGATTGGTTGTATCAGTGGAGTCTCTGAATGCTGAAATCATGGAGAACCAAGAGCGGTACAAGAACATCTGTGTGAGTGAAAATGGGCTCCGGGATCAGAACAGGAGTATGAAAGCCCAGATACAGAAACTTGAGACAGATCTCGAATCGGTAACATCAAGGTGTACGACAGCAACACAGGATGCTCTGTCATTTGAAAAGGACATTCAGAACTTAACAAAAGAAAAAGCTCTCATTCAAGGCAAGTACAACTCGCTGAGCAAAGAGAACGAAGATCTCCTGAGTCAGTTCCTTGCCTTGGAGGAACAGAACGGCATTGTGTGCAAGGAGAATTCGGTACTGGAAGCCAACCTCAAAGAAGGGCAACACAATGCTGTGAAGCTGGAAGCTGAAGTGGAGCGTGTCAAGCAGGTGTTGCTGGAGACCGAGAAGAAGAAGGAGGACGCGGACTACCTGGTGGGCGACCTGGAGATGGAGATGTCTGGCCTGAAGTCCGAGTGCAAGGCCATGGCCAAGAAGCTGGAGAAGCACATGAAGCGGGAGCAGCAGCTGATGGACAAACTGGACAAGGCTGAGAAGGACCACCAGAATGACCTTCAGAAAGTGGCAGATGTTCAAGTGAGTTCTTGTTAACCATTAGGATTTGTTGCTTATAGCTGTCAACACCGATTCCAATAGCATGTCAGAGAATATTAAACATAATTTAATTTTTGTCAGTCATTCTTTCAAGGTTAAACTTTTATGCAATTTCATAGATATTTTAACACTGCACCTATTCAAGGGTTCAAACCAGCTCTTGGTTTGTTATTCTTCTTCCATGAAGCCAAATATCCCACCCTCCGTTGACAAGACAGGTCTCGTTTCTCGAAGCTCTCCTATCTACAGTGAGAGCACGATGGTCTCTTTGAGGATATTAAAGCTTTGAAAAACACACCATGGTTAATTGCATGCTGATTGTGCAAGAAAACAAAAGCATGAACTTGAATTTTGACTTGGGAAGTGTTTACACCAATAATACCTTAGACGTGTGTACAGCCTCAATTTTCTCTGCAGGCTGAGATGGATTCAATGAAGGCTGAAGCTGCTAGTGGAGAACAGAGGACAGAGGCTTCAAACAAGGAGGTTTGTTGTAACAGTAAATATACTCAACAATATTAATTAAGGGCCAACATATATTGTGGGGTTACTTCCTACCAAATTTTGGAATTCAGCTTGAGGAATCTGGTGCCAATCTTCTTCCAAGGAGTTTGCAAGTTCTTCAAGAGTTCCTGTAGGCTGTAGACGTTTGGGAATTCCTCTCCATTAAAATAATATTATCTATTTTCATATGTCCAATAAGGCAACTGGCCCTTAATTAATCGTGCTGGCCCTTAATTAATCGTGCTGAGTATAAATGCTGGCGCTGAAATTAAACAAAATTAAATTAAGTAAAATTTTAGCTTGAGCATAAAATCGTACTCAAAATGTTTCATAATCTTGAGGCTTTGTGTCTGATGATAGGAATTTTGCATCGAGTCAAACAAATTTCTATTAAACATTTTCATCCGATCTTCTGATTGTGTGTTGTTTGCTGGCAACACTAATAGAGTGTCCCCTCGATATAAGGCTCTTCAATACAGAGCGGATTCGGATATAAGGCTGGGTCAAATGTGGATCCCATTTTAAGTTTTGTTATTTACTTGTACTATACTATAAGGCTGGTACTATAAGACTGGGGGGGTATGTCATGGACCCCAAATTCAGCTTTATATCGAGGGGTCACTGTACATAGGATTACATAATTTGGTTAGGAAGGTCTCTATACATACCTATTCCCGCTATGACGAAACAATAATTCTCTCATTTACTCTATACATTCCTAGTATTGATTCGGACTCGTATCGCAGAAGACTGCTTCACATTAAATTCCTACATTTTGCAGCATGGTGATGTTTTTAACAAAATGAAGAAACGAAAAACTGAGCTAGAAAAAGAAGTTGGCGAGCAGCAAGCCAAGTTGGAAGAAGTGACGTCTGTCTTGGCATCAAAACAGACAGAGCTGGAAGAAGCTAGGACAAGTGTGCATGATAGAGACAGTGAGCTGACAGGTGTGAAGGCCAAGCTGGTGAAGGTGGAGACAGAACTCGGGGCACTGACCAAGAAAACCGCCGAGCTGGAGAACATGACAAAGGACAAACGGGTCGCGGGTGGAGACGAGGAAACTACGAAAGATAAGCAGTCTCCGAACACAGAGGTAGGTCGTGATGGCTTCTATCTGATGACTTTGTTCATTACTAGCTTATGGACGACAGATTTAAATGGAAAGACTTCCCAATTTATTAACAGAAATTTGTTCACATGTGTTAAATGTGAGTGCAGAATTTCTCTATGACATGACACGAGATGGACAAGAGAATCTTCTTAGCAAATATTTTCAGACAATACACATGTTGACGGTATTTGATAAATACTGAATTTTCTTTCTGTGGCCTCATTATGTTTTAGATTGGTCGGTGGATACGAAGAAAAACATAACTTTGTTTGCGTTTTTTTAGTTTTTTGTTTAAATAGGCTTAGATTTGTTGCTCTGCATTTAATGGCATGAAACATTCATGATGCAATGTGTAATTAAGGTGCTGCGGAAATGGGAGAGCCAGTGCTCACAGCTACAGGCTCAGGTGTCGGCTCAGAAGATCAGCATACACAAGCTAAAGGAACAGCTGAAGAGAGTCCAGTCTGAGGTACAGTGCCCCCTCGATATGGCTGTTCGATACAGAGCGGATTCGGATATAAGGCTGGGTCAGATGTGGACCCCATTTTTATTTTTTGTTATTTACC
>JAULBP010102720.1:0-10746 GCA_032355345.1 Lepetodrilus pustulosus
ACATACTGGGTATCCTTTCGCGAAACTCTCTATTTTTTTTAAAACAATATTTATTTGAAAAACTTCCGGGATCCATGAACTCAATGAACTCTCTTATCTACTAAGAGACTGGTAGCGCTCTCTTTGCAGTGCATTAGCTATCGGCAAAGCTAGTGCTACCGCTCTCTTACTGGATAAGAGAGCTTCGTGAAAGGATACCCTGATTGATAAAGTGTTAGATATAATAACGGATAAAATCATTACTTATTGGGCGTGTTTGATCTCAGTATGGGTGTATATTTATGACACCGTGCTAGAAATTCTACCACTAATGTTTCCCTACACATCATAACAAAGAGGCAATGCCCTACCCCCTCAGGCTAACTAGTACATGACACAGCACATAATGTCACTTGAGTGACCATGCAGTTACATGGTGGTGTCATTCGTCCGTATCGTCGCCTATCGCGAGTCCACGTGTACTAAACGATCTTCGCTTGGAATCATTTCAACGGTTTGACGACTTTCTCGAAGTCAGGCTGCTACTAGCCACGACTCACTTGACTCTAGAAAACCAGCCGGAGCGTCAGCAGTGGCTCTGCGCATCCTTTCACGAAACTCTCTTATCTACTAAGAGACTGGCAGCGCTCTCTTAGTAGTGTATTAGCTATCGGCAAAGCGAACTCTACCACTCTCTTAGTGGATAAGAGAGTTTCGTGAAAGGATACCCTGACCGTTAAATCATCACAGCTTCGTCCAGCTGGTTCTGTGAACACACTGCAATAGGTGGCGAGATGTACGTATTAGCAAGGAGGTGTGTGAAGCATCCGCGACTGTTCGCCCTCAGTGATATCGTGTTGTAACACATAGGGGGTTTTCAGAGGTGCTGAATGCTTGTCGACAATAAGCAGGTAACACGGAAGAGCTACCTGGGATTCATCATTGCGGGATGCTTCATGCATGTAATCTATTCACGGAATAGAGATACACTCAATTTTGGCAGAGGATTTGGCATGTATCACATACCATAGCGCCACCAACACGCGCGTTTTTCAAGATAATTATTGTCTCAATTACATCGCCCAGGCATTGAAGATCTCGGACAGTCCAAAGGCTCTAGTCGTTCATGCACAATATACATTTTGTATTGTTATTAATAATAATGATTGCATTTATATAGTTCATATTTCACAATGATAATTATCTGTGCATATATGAGACCTCGCCATGTCCAGTGACCTATTCGCCGTGAACACATCAAACCGGACATGGTAGGCAAATGTCCTGCTAATTGAAGAATGGCTTTTTAAGGGATGAGTTTTAAGTTTGGTCTTAGATGATTGAACAGATGGACCTGATTTCAATTGTTCTGACAGGTTGTTCCATTTAGATGGCGCAGCGTATGCAATTGATATCTTCCCACAAGTTGATGTTTTGACACGGGGAACGACAACAAGCTGTTGATATTGTGAAGGAAGTATTCTAGATGGGGTATACACTTTTAGGAGCTCCGTATTACTAGTCATATTCCATTTACTAGAATATACACGTAGTCGTATGTACAATGCTTCTGATTCCATAATAACCGATTTAAACGGAAACTGTAACTTAACATTTTCATTAAACTTTGTGAAATAAGTTTATTCATGAACAGTATATGAGTGAGCGACAGTTATACTGCTGGATCTATGACATATGTAAAACGTAATTAATAATGTAATTAGCATATATCCACCAATGAATTACAAATCGTCACGTAAGCTATACTATCCAAACCTTTAATCTTATACAAATATAGATCTAGTCAGTGTCTTCTATAATAATTGTGTGTGAATACGTGCTATACTTGCCTGAAGGTAATTAAATGAATGAACTAGGAAACAGACGATCTACTACACGAACACACAGACCACTATGTCTCTTAAAGGATTGGTCCAAACGGGCCTGGGTATAGTTTTTTGAAGCTCTCTTATCCACTATGAGACCATAGCGCTCTCGTAAGTGCACGAGCGCCATGTATAAGAGATCGCTACGACAGTGCTTATGGTCTCGTAGTAGATATGAGAGCTTCGAGAAACGATACACAGACCGTTGTTCTTTAGTTCCATGCAGCTGCCCGCATAAGACAACACATAAACGCCAGATACCACCACTACTAGGTTAGTCATTAACCTACAGCTAACACAATCTACTATATAGCGGTAACTGATTAGACTCGTCAGTAAGTAGGACAAAGAAAACCTATCATTAAAAGCCTATACCTACCGTTGTTCCATCATTATGCTGCTCAGCTGGTGTTCATGTACTACTAACATAGACTATATATGTTCCGTCTAGACGTGCTATATGCACCATCTAGACGTGCTATTGGTTTTCCATGGTATTCATTCATCATATGCATAAAGGGAGACTACTCTAAAGTGACTAAATTGTGAAATTTGTATAAATACAGATAGCTCAATAACTATTAACTAAGAGCTATTAAAAGATACATTCCTCAAGTGGAATTCCACTGGGCAGTGAAGCTTGGTTGTGGGCTGACAGTTGATAGATTATTCTAACATAGTTTGACCACTACAGAGCAACAGCCTTCTTAAAAGTTCCTGTGCGTGTCTGTCGAGACTATGCTATTATGACCATTGTTTATGACCATGCCGATACAAGCCACGTAATTCTGACTGGCATGTTCACTTCTAACTGGGAATATATAGAATATCATACATTTTTCTCAATAACAAAATGATGCACTCGATCAATCTGTATTTGCTTGATCAAGTAGCATTAATCTTCGCTGTTGTGCATACATGTCAATACATTTCTCGAAACAGAAAGTATAAATAACGTAACGTGCCTGTTTATCAGAGGTTCTTTCAGGGGCAAGACTGCCATGATCTAGCACATCCCAGGATCTATGTTTCACAAAATAAATGCTTATCAAAGGCATTATATAGAAAAAATACGTTCGACCATCGATAACTATTGAAGATTATATACTACTCCCCGTATGGTGTGGCCCTTAACTTGTCTTTATACACGAAATACATCACTTAATCTCGCTCAGGCGATCACCGTACGTGTCGGCATCGGCATCGAGAACATGATCTATATTACACAGTTGCCATAATAACATATACAACCAACTCCATTTCTTCAGGGTATAAATCAAGACCCATGATATTCCAATAAGTAGACTCGGACTCATCACTCCTAATTCTGTTTGTTGTCATTTTTGAACAGCTCTTAAAATGAGTGCAGCATTTCTTAAATACGGTTGAAACTAATTGGTGTAAATATGCATGCAGTTATAAATAACAAAAAATAACGTGCACCGTTTTGTCTTTGGCTATATTGGTAGCTATTCGCATCGCATGAAAACAGACCAGTACAAAAGGGAGCCTACATTCTGCTATGCTCAAAACATCGACATATTAATAGGTACAAACATCTGGTAGACAGATGAAAGATTTACAATGTTTTACTTTTTAGGGCATGTTAACATTGAATGCATTTGGTTTTCTAACGCTGGAATCAGTTTTTTAATGTATCAGTGTATCTCTACCTTTATGTAATACACAAATACAGAAAAAACAGGACATACACCTGAGATTATCTAGGATTCGTTCCGGCCCCTCATTGAAACACAGGCTGAACAACTTGTGTTGGCACCTTAGACAAGTGGCTAAGTTACATGATGCTTCTGGTCACCCAGTGGAGAATGCGTACCCGTACGGATGCCATGGTCATGCGAATGATAAACCTTCCAGCGCCTTGAATGCAGCTTAGGTTGTATACTCACCATGGAGTTGAGAAGGATAATGAGAGCACTCTGAACCACCGACTGGGGTACATGTACTAATATAACGCTATGAGTATGCTATAGAGCTTGGACTTGGCGCAATATAAATGTTCACATTATCACTGGTGTATTACGTTAGGAATACATTTTCTCACAATTCCTTTTCAGAATTGCTAGATTTCCATCTGTGTATTATGCCATGATAATATACATTGTATCATTGTGTACAATGTGAGGCAATACACAATATGTTTTCTCCCCGTCGTATGGTATTGGTAACACGCATTCTAATTGTCTGCTGGCTGTCATGCACTATAGACCTTTACAGCATAGTATTTCCACGGACAATCATGTATACAAGGTTGCTCTTTCTCGTGTGTAAGCGCTTTGAACATACATTATCGGCGCGGAATTTAGCGCGTTATAAATGTCCTTATTATTATTATCCTTATCCTTATTATTTATTAGTATTGTTGTTGTTGCTGTTGTTACTCCTCCTCCTCCTCCTCCTACTACTACTACTACTAATAATAATAATAATAACTCTACTACTACTACTACTACTAACTATTATTATTAGCATGATATCTCCGTATACACATGTAGCTATTTCTAACGGCTATCATGAACGGCTTGTACAGTAGCTATTTCTACCTCTATCATGGCCAGTATATGCGACATGGATCTTTCCCTCCTCCTATGAACTGGCTGTATAGCATTGAGCTATTTCTACCACCTATCATGACTGCAACACTACTATTTCTACCACCTATCATGCTATTGCCGTATATCTGTCTGGAGGTGAAGGGTAAGATGGAGTGATACTGGTAACGGCACCGATTTGATGACACACGCCGACAAGTCTGCTAGACGAGAGGGCGGCGGCCAATCAGCACCATGCCCATAGCTGACAACTCGCCACATACACACGTGGGTTACCTGACAATAAGTGTCGAGGTGAATATCTTCTTGAGATTTTCATGAAAGCCACTGACTAGCTGGCGGGAAACTGATACCAAAGTCGCGCTGCGGAACACATGATTATGCAGCTATAAAATGTACACGACTTACAGAAATATAAATAGATATACTTAGTCGTCAATAAAAGATATCTGAATGTATAAATACACAGATATGCAATTCACATAAGTGATAATCTCCAAGTAATGTCTGTATATATAGACTCGTAGATTATACGACATAAAATAAATGTAGACGACATAACATGATGAAACATGGGTATCATTCAACGAGTATGATATTATATTTCCAAATATGCTGAATACATTTCTACATATTGATAAATATGTATAATACAGATAATAGTACATATATACGGCCTACATCCATTGATACTAATACCAGCAAATTAACTGTAGCAGTCCTCTCATACAGCTATATTCGGAAAGGTCACACTGAAGGATTTTATTCATAAATCTTTCAGAATAACATGAATATATTAGTATTTGAAAGATCAGACAACTGTTGCGTTCTTCATGAACCGATGATACGCCGCATGCCATTCAATATAAAGCTATTTGTGTCATTGTTTTCTATGTATTGTGAAGCATTGTTTTCTATGTATTGTGACTCATTGTTTTCTATGTATTGTGACTCATTGTTTTCTCTGTATTGTGACTCATTGTTTTCTATGTATTCTGAAGCATTGTTTTATATGTATTGTGCGCACTTGGATAGAGCCACGTTCTTGATGTACTAGTTGATGTATCAGACGCTTATGTGTATTTGCTACGTTAAGAAACAATGAGGAAGACGTATTTCTCTGTTTGTTTCTTAATGTGCAGTCTATATATAGTATTCTGACTATGATACATCGGGTACTGCTATGCATGTTGCTAGAAGACCATTAATATCGTGGATAGGTCAAATTGACAAATAGAGTTTAAAATGTGTTTTAATGTTACATCTGATTACACAAGACGGGATTACCGTATTCAGCATATAAAAGGCATACTATCGCGGCTGGTTGACCTATACCGGTATATAAGACAAACGAATTTCTATCTGAGACTACTTACGCTTGATTTGTCCACCCAAATGTTATTATTTACTGATGCACTTAATCCTCGATAGTTAACAACAAAATTAATATTTTATATGAATTACGATTACGGAACCATAATTATAATGTCTTTTATGCATTCCCTGATCAATGATGGAACTCTAAGAATAAGTACTCGTATCAATTTGAATTCCAAGAAAGGTAGACTTTCAATTACATGTATGTCCCTTTGCATATTTGATATAATTAATCAAAAAGAAATCTGACCACTGAGATTGACGACCGCTAGTTTAGTACCCTCAATTCAGAGTATAGTTTGGATGCATTGGTAGTTTGTCTACCATACAGTGGTGGATGAGTTTTTGGAAGTAAAAACCTGATTTTATGTATGTCAAGTGAATTAACTTTGCAAAACAACCATAACTATCTGTGATATTATGCCTTTAACCGCACAAGACTGGTGCTGTCATCTATACATACACCTGTCCAGCTTGTATACTTATGTTTTATGCATGTCATATACATTACGCACTCACAGCTTATCAATACAGTTTACACATTTTTGGTAAACATTTTTGGTAAACATTTTTGGTAAACAGTCTTGTGCACATGAAGTAGGATATTCACAAGAGTTACTGCACGTTGTGATACATTCCCCCTTCAGCTAAAAGTATAATACTGCTGAAGGTGGTTAAACGAAGACAGTAATTAAAACTATGCTGGAGGCTCGTATGGGTGTATATTAGAACAGCCTTTAATGGGGATACTTCGGTATGTGGTGCTAACAGTATTATACTGCTAATGCTCTTTAAAGTAGTTTTCACTGCTGGAGAACATATTATTTTCACTGGTGAGCTAGATGTCATGTCTATATCTGTGTTTATACAAATAATTGTTTCTTACCGAATAATCGGAACTTAGTTAACTATTGTATTTTCGTATCTGACTAGTATGCAATAAACTGCATATCATTTGAATGGGTACCCCAAACCTTTACTCTTGTTTTTCTACTTTTCAGTATGGTCTATGAACCAAATAAATATACGATACCGTAATAACATGTCTAATAACAAGGTAATTGAGTTTCTAAACATCTGGCTGGAGAATGACGGTACTCGGCATGCAATGCTATGGAGTAACTGAGAGTAAATATGTGAATTAGTGTCTGGTTGAACACGGGGTAGTGTTTCGATCCTTCTCAATTAATCCCACTCCCATATATACCAGACTTGATCTGAGGAATCATTTGACATCTCAAGGACGTATCCATGTCGGATTGCTTAATTAGAGCGCATGCGTGGACGCAGTCACGATGAAGACCACTATAGTCTTGCATTGATTCCTTCCCTAACCTGGCTTTACGACAGAGCACGGTTAAGCAAACAAACCGCTGCAAGTCGCCATGCTTTGTAATATGGGAGGTTATCATCCATATTCATATAAAACATGCATCAAAACTCAATTAACTGTCAGGGTAACCTTAATAAGTACGTTGTAAGTAAGCAATAATCAAACTGGTAATTACTCTGCTGGCAAGGGACAGCGACTTCGGACCCCGGTGTGACGGTCTACCAGAATCACGTCACAGATTGAAAGTTCTCGTACTTACAGATGTACATATTAAGGGTACAGTCAAGACCTAGCCAATTACAGATGGTTTGGTCGGCTTCAGAAATACTGCTTCATGGCAATACCCACGTCTACAGACGCAGTCATGTGCATTAGCTGGTTTAAATGCGTCATTAACAGTTTGTTCTTGCGTACCAGGTTTGTCGTTTGTGCTGTTCTAGTTGCTAGTAATAAACATATTCATTAATACCCTTCTCGGATAATTAGATTGATAGATTTCACGTGAGTAAGATTCAGAACCGGTATCCATTCCAGTGGCAAATATACGTATAAGAAAGGATAATTGTGCCAAGGAAGGCAATTGCATTAGTTTTGTCTAGCTGCTAATCAACATTGACACACAGGATGTCCCCTTAGCCTAGTTAGAGCTCTTAATCCCTGCACGTACTTCTTATGTAGCTATCGAACTATAAAATATAGTTCACAAATAAGTTTTCTTTTGCAAAATTTTATTATACAATTAATAACACATACTTCTTTCGCAAATGTACTTAGTTTTAATGGTGAGCACACTCTGCTCAGTTAGCTTATAATTAACAGTAAGGCAAGTAACTTTCACTTTATTAAATTGTGCGAGATTGGGGACTGGTGAACTAGTGAGCCTGCCATGATTAGATCAAGAGTGGAGAGTTAGCCACCTACTTAAGCTTGAACCTTCCAATTCATACTATTATTGTAGAAGACATCAGATTTGCCACTAAACGTACATACTTAATGAACACTTATTCTCATTCTATCCCTAACCGTGCACATCTTGGCGCTAGAGTCTGATCTCATGATCAGCACACCACCAGTTCTAGTTAAAGGACATTCATCGATTGACTGCAAGCATACACAATTCGTTGTATATATAGGGCTTACACAATACAAATAGCTGTTAGTTTTGTATTTATTGTTTATTTCTAGACTAGTAATTATTATTCAGGTGTCATGGTTTGGACTAAATTTATCTTGTATTTGCTAGTGAATTTGATGACGTTTCGTCTTATGTAGTAATACCATCATACAATACGGAATATGTACACTGTCAGTGAGTCTCTCTCTTCTAAAGTATCTTAAAATACTTACTGCCATTTTGTTTTAAAGAATATGGTTGAATTCAGAATTACTTAAACATAATTATATCGTCACGGACGTACAGAAGGCAATGGCAAGTAATACCTTCATATCGATAGTATTCTACCGCAGGGTTCATCACCTAGGCATGAGCTTGTTCGTTGGTGAAACCAGTCGGATCTACCATCGTGTATCATGGCTTATCGTGTAAATGCTACATCATTATGTACACTATATATCTGGTTACAATACGCCTCACCTCCATTAAGTGGGATGGATATACAAGTGACAAGATATAATATACCTTGTTGAAGCCCACTTGGCCGCGTATAATGACTGCAGATGGTTCGCATGACGGTCCATAATTTGAGCAGTGATCACAAAGGTGCCCTCAGGCTGCTGTTAGCCGCTTCTTTTATGGACCCATTAATAGGAAAAGAACAGAACCGAAAAGTTGACTGGATCTGACACTTCTGTCGTCAGGCCCATCATGGAACCTTTAACACAAGGAAGCCAATGTTTTTGTAGTTCTCTACGGGAGCATGGAAACCTTGGTATGGTATTTCGAACTATCACTTAACATTAGTACGTTACTTTGGTCTTCTTGCGGAATCATCTTATATATTCTAGTGTCGAGTTTACATAAAAAAAGTCTTGTTTTCTGTTTAATTGTCATATAAAACTGATTCAACATTGTCAGAATTGAACTGTGTATAAGGTGTTCTTGATTGTTTCCGTTAATCACCTTTATTTGTTACTGGTTCATGTAGTACACCTATGTGTATCATGGCTTATCATTATCAGTTTCGGCGTCTTCTCTACAGAATCTACCTTTCTGGTGTGTTGCTGAGCAGTTGGTGATGGCTACACACTCGTGAAACAGTTACAAGTCTCGGTTTGTACGCACATATCTATGCTGGCATGTTTACTGTACCATCGTCCTTGGTGCTCTATAGAAACCTAAATCCTGAAATAATCTAGGCAGCGGTTCGGACCTCTCCACCTCCCCACCAAAACATAAATAAATAAAATAAAATAAATAACCAACAACAAAGAAACAAAAAAATAAAACAACAAAGAAAAAAAAACCTGTAAGTATAAAACTGCAAATACCCCGGTCACCCGTCTGATGCAATATTTACCTATGTTGCTCTTATTCGTATCTCGTGCATCTACCACATGCTGGAACTTTTCAAAATGAAACCCGTAGGCGATATCGGCTCCTATTAGAGAAGCCGTGACGTCATGGAACTTATAGAATACAACCTGTTAACAACCTGTATACCGTCTACATACAACATATCTATATGAATTCAAATTCGAACTACTAAGTCCGAATTATTATATGTTTGGGCTCTCTAACAAATTTAATAGTCGCTAGTAATTTCCATCGAGAACCAATATCAAAGTATGGACTACACACTGTATATGACACAATCCCTGATTGAGAACATCCGTTGCTGTTCGTGTTGAGGGCATAATCTTGACGGTTGGACAGATTTCATCAATACCTCCTGCTGTAGTTTGACGTAGTTGATCAAAAGCTTTCCTTGGAAGACAAAAACAGATCCAGGCCAGATACTATAGATTAAGGCCAACAAGCGTTGACCCGTTAAACGTCATGTTTAGGGAGAAGCCTGATATCGCCCTGATCTGGATTTAAATATTGGTGACTTGATTTGATTTCATCCGATTGGACACACACACACACACACATGAAGAAGAGTTGGATCGTATTTAACGAAGGGTTGGAATAGAATGAACCTGAGAGTGTCAACTCTGCTGCTGTCAAACTTTATCATTACAAAGTTCCTCAAACTTATAAATTCAATATCACTCCATCGCAAAGAAAAACTATTGCCATTAGAGTTCGACTTCTTTCAGATGACACAAATTAGCATCACTAAAACATCCGTGGAAAAACATGCATATGTTTTTTTTACACGTTCAAGTCGTATTATGAGACATTTAAATTTTCATAAAGTTACTCAAAACACACAATCCTCTGTACAATTAAACAGCCATCATATCAAAAAGACATGCGGGTCAAATAACCGAATTATTATCGATGCATTATACTAGAGATGCAACCGGGTAAAACACATTTTATATAAGTGTAACAGTGTGATGTTTGCCCCAATATTCTTTATGTGGTCTTACAAATTAGACTGTCTCAATCAAGTATTTTGCTATGTAAAACATTGGCGGGCCAGCCTTAATTAGTTGCTTTTGCTAGGCCCAGCTCAGTTAAGTCAATGATAAT
>JAULBP010102731.1:0-10741 GCA_032355345.1 Lepetodrilus pustulosus
TGACTCGTTCCGGTCGCTTGCACTGCGGTCGCAATGGGCTTCCACTGCGATGGTGTTGCGTCCTTAAGTCGTTCTGGCCAGAACGCCGAGCTACTCGACCCCGCTGCGTTTGTTTTGAGCATACCCAAAACAAACGCCGTCACTTGGCGTCCTGAAAAATTCACCCGCGACCATAGAGACCCTCTCTCGTCCTTGTGCGTCTTCACTGCAACTGCAAGTCGTTCTAGGGGACTCTACTGCGTTGTGCTCGGCGTTCTCCTACTTTTTTGGACGCAGTACGGTCGCACTGCAAACGCCGTCTTGGTGTGACAGGGGTATAAGACTGAACGAAGTATCGTAAAATCCACGGCGATACTTTTATGTTAACTTCATTTATGTTAATTCAATGAAACTATAAAATCTCTCAATTCGAATATCTCGGTAACCCAGATTTGGTTCCTTTTTTTAACATTTTGTCGGACTTTGTACCGTAACCAATTTATCATTTGTATCTATATCGTACTTATTTATTACGTTACTGGTTGACATATATAAGACAGACAGGCGGACAGGGATAGACAGGAGAGGCAAAGAGAGACGGACATGGGAGAGAAATCTTTGAGGGCATTAGAGAGCGAGAGACAAGAGAGAGAGAGAGAGAGAGAGAGAGAGAGATAGAGAGAGAGAGAGAGAAACACACACACACACACACACACACACACACACAGACAGCTTGTGTTTAAGTCTCACAAAGGTGTACTAGATCTATACTACCGACAGAAACAAAGGGAACACATGTTAATTATTATGATCTAATGTAAGTCATTTCGACTAACGTATGAAAAATCAATTTTGGACGTGTATATCAATATGGGTGATACATGCCCGATACTTTAATGTTGATTAACTTTAGTACGTATGGTTGCTCTGGGTATTGCCCGCCATTCTTTCTGAATAGCTACCGTCAGTTGGAACGTTGGTAGATGCAGGGTCTCAAGCATACACTCTCCACACAAGACCATCTCACAGGTGTTCTATAGGGGACACATCAGATGACGTAGTGGGTCAGTCGAATGTATGTATCCCTTGTATTTGTAGTCGTAGATAATTGGTGACGAGCTGGGTTGAAATTAAAGATTCTCTGCCAATATTTTGAGCACATGGAACGACAGGACGCAATAGTTGGCCCAGATTATGTCGGTCATACCTCTCGCCGCTACGTCTCAAACAACGTCTTCTGCCATCTTAGCTGTTCAATGAGGCAGGATTTAGATCCGTCTGTAAACGTCATTGCCGCACAGTCCGTTCCTGCTGTTGCTTACCACCCCAATCGTTGTCGCCTATTTGTTGAGCTGTTAGGGTCACACCTTTATATAGGACGCCTCGCTTTCAGGCGGGCTTCTTAGCCATTCTGTTATTGTACAGAACTTTCTGTTGATGACAGCAGCAGATTTGGATCTATTGCGTCCAGCAATTAATGTCATAAGACGTTTTTTCTTTGTCGAGGCATCGTCTTTTATTAGCCTCCAACGCCCAGGTCTCATTGCAACCCTATCAGTTTGACGGTACTTACTCCACAGTCCATAAATTAAACTTTTTATATTTGGCAAACATTCGAGCAACATGGGATAATGCCATTCCTCCCTCTATCGTATCAGCATTTCGTTATTTCGTCTGTTCATTAGTGTAAGATAGTCTCGGAGACATTTTAACACATGTGGTTACCTCACTTGCATAATGGTGATTGCCTGTTCCATGACAGGTGCGTACCTTGGTCTTTTGTGTGTAGATGCATCACATGCTGTGCAAACAATGATGTGAAATTCCATTTTGATGAGACATTACGTTCAGACACAACGCCACCATATTGTAATAATAAATGTCAACGATAGCTATATTCATAGCATTCGTTCCATTATTTTCTGTCGGTAGTATATATCAAGTTTAAACAGTATTCATATTAAAATAGGTGTAAATTGCACAACCATATTGACAGAAATCGATATGGCCTTGTAGGGTGGCCATAGATTCAAAAGAAGACAAAACAATACGATTTAACGAGCATGCATACAATCACCAATACATTACTCTGGACATACAGAAATAGCAACGGGTAGTAATCCCTTCCATCTGACATTGTAGACGTGTTCCCAACAGTGAAGAGTTACCTTTACGCATGGCATTGCCTATAGCCTGCAAGCCAATCTTGTGAATAAACCATGAACAAATAAACCCGATGACATTCATGCCTGGTCGCATGTTGTCAGTTTCGTATCCGTAGATCGTTGACCTACCACACACGGACACGCTTTAGGTCTTCCACCAATCGTTTGTCCGACCAAATTGACCATTGGCCAAGTTATTAAACATGTCCAGTGATTTAGTGTTTAGTACAGTATCGTACATAGAATAAGGTTATTGGATAATGAGTCGTTGCCTGAATGGAACTTATTAGAACTAGGTGAATGCTTCAATAAATCAACATACGGGTAGACATATGGACAAGCAATATCTAATATCAATCAAACGGCATGAACCCTGGATATATCAATACAGTGTAAGGGAAGAGCTTATATGTTCATGCATGGGAGGGGATTCATTAGAAAGTTAATTGTTTTGTAAACAACTGAAGTTAAAAACCTAGATACAATGCAACCAACACGTCATTACATTTTCTGTAACAGTAGCTTTAAATTATTTGAATATTGCGTGCGTGCGTGATTGATTGATTGTTGGCATGATGCGCATGGTCGTTGGCATTGTGTGTGTGTGTGTGTGTGTGTGTGTGTGTATGTTGGCGCACGCGCGAGCATGTGTTTGTGTCGAAGGTCACTTCCCATAAATAAATCGTGGAGAATACAGAGCCATATTATAGTCTAATATTACATTTCAGTTACGGTTGAGAATATTACATCATTCATTGCGTGTAACTAACAAGTTACCATTACCATTGTCCGCATATGTCCATCGAGATAGTTATGGCCCTACGTACAGTATAGAGCGTAGAGCTTTCTTATTCGCTGCCTTTGGTAATAATTAAACGGTCTAGACTGACTGAAATGTACTATTGGTAACACTCCGACAAACGTTTCCTTACCAATGTTAGTAACTTAGTGTAGAAGTTACTGACGTGAGTAGTCATCACAAAATGTATTCAAATGAACGATCTTACAATTGTTTGAGAAATATTGAAAATTGAAAATCAACTTTTGGTGTAGATCCAAGTCAGCAGCCATTTATGAAGACCTGGCACTGAGGTATTTTCCAATATGGCCGCCAACTACATAGGAAGTATACAGGATAATATTATATATTCCATCTGGATAATTGTCTTGAATGCATTTCTATTTTCAGAACATAGCAAAATAATACTTTATGTCAAGAGAATAATATATTTCTGTCTACATTGCAATCCATTACTGACACCAGGCTTAATATAGAAGTCGTGTTATATAATGCATACTATTACAGGCAATATATCCAATTCACTGAGTGTTACTAATTTACTAATGGTCAATACATAGGATTACTGTACTCTCAAGCAGGCATAAACGGTATTGAACAGAACGAAATGGTTGGCAATAGACTGATACATACAGTGTACGTGCATCATAGCCAAAAGGGAACCCAGTTTATACCTGCGTGCCAATATATACAACTTGTAAACAGTCCTTTTGATCGCACGAGCGCTGGTCTATATTTTATGAGGCTCCCTGCAATGAATGTCTCTGAGAATTCTGTGGAAAGGCATATCCGTTTGGTTATTATTATTCACGAGTTGATCTGGTCGTAGGGTGAAAAACATGGCGTCGGATACGTTCAAAGCTGCCATGATGTCTTTGAGGAGAGACCTTGCTCAGAATGGAGGAATTCTCGAATACCCGGGTGATGAAGATGTTTCCGAGGAACAGGATTACCGAAGAATGATAACATTCAGGAGAGGATCGTTAGAGGTGCATAATTCCAGTAAGGATATTGGGATTGGCATTCCACCTGGTCCTTTAGACTTCTCTCAAAGAAGGCGCCATTCTGTTGTTCCGCATATTCGATGGGCAGACGATTGCAAACGGAAATTAGCAATAGATAAACCACGCATGTGTAAAAGTGCTGGGCCATTTCGGTCGATTCTCAAAACTCCGACACCCAGCTGAAGGATCGTCAGATATGTTTGGCAACAATGTTTATTTTCAATGGAAGCATAGATAGGATCAGGAAGATCTATCTCATGTTGAAATACGGATGTATATTTCGAAAAGGATGCGAATATGTCTATATTGTTACCACAGATACGCAGACACCATTGTCAAAGCATGATCACCATATATAGACACGAGGTGTTGGTGTATTTGGATGAGTAGTTAACAGGATACTAATTCTTGGATGAGTAAGTAACAGGATACTAATTCAAACCGACGATCCAATGCAAGAAATCACCCGCTACCGGCATCATTCTATGAATAAAGGACCCGATCGATAAAACGACAAATAATTACTCACCAAGTGAACATAACTAAGTATAACATTTCATATTGGCGAACATACATTGCTAGTATGAAATATCGTCTTGATGGTTATGGTAATATGATTGTTCTCATTATAACCATGAATATTTGTTGTCCAAAGTTGGGACTGCATCATATTTTACCCATCTTACTATCTATGTTTACGTACTATGTTTGTGTATGCGCGCGTGTGTGTGTGAAATATATTTATTCATCGTTTGCCATAACGATCCCTGGGCTAGGAGCCAAACATTTTTCTTATAGGGGAAGCCTGTTCAGTGAAAAGAACACTGCTAGTGCTCGCTTTGGAATATGGATCATAACGAAGCATTACCGACCAACAAATGCTCTATTTAACCCACCTGTTGATGTATGTGATAGTTACATTGGATAATCATGGAATCATTACCTAAACGCAAAGTGGAAGGTTATAACACGAGCATCGCAATCACCAAGAAATGATGGGAAGGAAAACAATGAGAGCACACTAATCTATTACCCTAGGTAATAATGTAGCGCTTTGAGCACGTTTAGAGCATGGATTTGGCGCATTATAAATGTACATATTATTATTGTTATTGTTATTATTATTATTATTACTATTATTGTTATTATGTTTGTTATTGTTATTATTATTATTATTATTATTATTATTATTATTATTATTATTAATTGTAAATATATTTCATGTACATCGAGGAAGAAGATAACGGATTAGTTGGTATTCATAATTACTAAACAAGCTACGCCTGTTTTAATGGTGTTATTTAATCAGTCAATCATGGCAAGACTCGAGTGATTGCATGGGACGAACAAGTCCTTTGTGGCTGCTGAATATTGTTTGAATCAGACAATAATCATGGACAGAAACTTGAAATGAATGTGCAATACATATTCATTAACATAAAACCTTTTGCACCATATTATTTTTCTCTTTGTGTATTTATGACGTTTGATAAATAAATGTCTATGTTAGCACTGGTCAAAGGCCTCGGAGGCAATGGCAACGAATAAATTCTTTGGCATGATCTATGGTGGCAAGGGGAATAGGATACCAACATATACGGGGAAAAGGCTTCTGGAGTATTTTCCAAAGTCTATGGTGGCACTGATAATAACATATCGACTGATTATTTAAATGTCAATTTTGTGTATGCGTATATTCAACAAGGAACACGTGCACTTCTGTATAGCCTTTGGAGGTCTGAACATGTCTAGTTGACATATGATCCCCATATCAGAGTCTGTTGCGATAGTCCACACCCAGTATAACACAATACAGTACACTAATACAGTACACTAATACAGTACACTAATACAGTACACTAATGACAAACGTCTCCATTGCAGATCCGCTACATGCTTAAAATAATGGCGGATTACTTCGGGTACTACTATGGAACAATTGATGACCTTCGAGAAAACAGGAATGCCAATGTGGGGGAATTTGCAATATGAAGAAATACGAGGTCAACTGTGGTGTCCATAACGATCTGTCTGAAGACAAGAGAAGGTTAATCAACCCCCGACAATTCGTCTGTAAACTAAAGTGTCCCCTCCCCTTTCAACAAATACACCAACCCTCCACAACCACAGCAAAAGAAATGCTAGGTGTCTTAGTCCAGGATCATAACAACATCTCACCATCATCATAGCAGGACACCCGAGAGATCCTGGCAGGACACCCGAGATGAAAGTGTGCTGCCAGGATCATGAAAAAGGACAACTAACATTTATGTTTTGGCTTTTAACCTTCCGAACATCCACCCAATCACCACGATTCTCCGGTTCTTCAGTATAAACTCATGGGCTGCTCCACATTCCTCTAGCATTCTCTGCTGAGCTGACTATGAGCTACTGTTTACAATATATATAAAGATATATATATATATATAATATATATACTGGTATATATACACGTATACGTTTATGTATATGTATATATGTATATGTATATGTATATGTATGTATATATGTATATATGTATATGTATATGTATGTATATACACACACATATATATTATAGTTTATGGTCAGGAGGGAAGGCTAGAAGAAGAAGAATCTTTATTTAACGTCGGATATCATATAATATAGCTCTGTACCCAAGCTAGCTGAGGAATCCCGAGATGATATGTCAGCGACCATCTATTGAAATAGAAGCCTTTCAACAATATCAAAATAGTATTATTGATGTATTACTAAGAAAGCCACTGAAGACATTACAGTGATGATCTTTAATACAAATATCTTTCTTACCGTCATATACAGAACGCCATGATAAGAATGTATTCGAGACATTTCATGTAGCTTAATTGCTAGTATTATAAAGGTATTATAAAGGTCCCGGGTTCAAATCTCGTCCTGGGAGCTCAGCATCAATATTCGCGGTAGTTACCTTTTTGACGCAGTGCTGGTAGGATGCTCTGTCTGTAGAGTGGCACTACAGTTATCATCCTTGGTACTAGTATGTCATTACCAGCCGGTGCTCGCAGGTTTACTGCAACATTCAGCGCTACAGATGTCTTGCCCTAAAACTTCCAAGCCGCGATATAAGTGAAATAATCTTGAAAGCGGTCCTAAACCACAAATAGCAATAAAACAAACAAAAACAAACAACAGTATCGTCAGTCAGTTTCATCAATTTTATAAAACACGTAAAACCGCGAGGTTGAATTAACAGTGACATTAATTATTGTCCAAAGCTAGTTTGAGTAGCTGGACATACTAATGCACGTGTCTGTTTTACAGGTGATATAATTATTTTGACTAGAATGTACGAACAAAATTGTTTTCACGCCACGCACACGTTTTTCTATCAGCTTTATGCTATGAGCATCCTCAGAGAGGTTTCATGGGTCACAAGCTGAAGATGTAGGTCATATTGTAGGTCATACTTCAACGTTGTTCAACCACGGTCGCCCTGCTCTCAGTGCCCCGTCATCGTCCTCAAATATCAGCCTTATCTCTGCTGGGTTGAAACCCAGAGTGTTCATTCCAGAATCAACTGTTCTTCAGTATTGACTTTGGCTTGCCTTTCGTGGGACTCGTCTTATCGTCTGCTGAACTTCTAGGCATTTCAAGGCTAGAAGAACTCTCGTCTGCCCAGTGGACTGATGGATGTGCGTCGCTGTATGCGTTGACGTAGCGATGACACGTCACGTGGTGCTGGTATGGAACCACGTCTGGTTGCTCCAGGGATGCCTTGCGGTAGAAGTGGTAGACAGGGAAAGTCTCCACGCTGACCTCGTGGACAGGAAGGTAGCGGCTTTCTCTCTCCTCGAACATCTGCAGAAGCTCCAAGGCTTGGCGGAACTGGAGGCAGGCCATCGCTCTATCTGTACACAGCAAAACCATTATTATAGATACATACTGTCATCCTCTTGACTCAGACTCGTGCATGCTTTTTCATACGCTACGTAAAGAAGTACTGGATGTGTGATTTAGAGGATGATCTACAACGTGATATTTACAGTAATGCATACCAAGTTGTCGTTATCTTCCATCATTCTCGAATTACAGACTATGTGACTACTG
Source organism: Lepetodrilus pustulosus (assembly GCA_032355345.1). Lineage (NCBI taxonomy): Eukaryota > Metazoa > Mollusca > Gastropoda > Lepetellida > Lepetodrilidae > Lepetodrilus > Lepetodrilus pustulosus. The sequence continues at coordinate 8,016 of JAULBP010102731.1, forward strand.
TTTCATACGCTACGTATAGAATTATTGGATCTGTAATTTGAAGACCATCTACAACGTAATATTTAAACTAATGCATACCAAGTTATCGTTAGCTTCCAGGATCCTCGAATTACAGACTACTATAGTTGACTGCTGTTTCATACGCTACAAGGTGGGGATTATGCCAGGGAACTATAGTTTAATATAATGTACGATATTTAAATATAAAGTAGAAAATATGTTATAGATCAAGTTGGATTTATTATTGCCTACTAACATTAAATCATGGTTTTATATATACATGTAAAGGATAAAACATATATTTTCCTAAAATATGTTCTATCCTTCTAAAATTCAGAAAGGTATTATAGTGCTTATATGTTTTTAGGAACATATTTCTTAGTAATATATTATTAGTTGAAAAGGTTTTCCATTATTATAGGTCTAACCAGATTCATGACTCGGCTATATTATACACTAGACATTAGTCATCTATGATAGATCTAACATCGATATTAGTCATATTTCACGTACTATTCACACAGCGGATCGTCAAACAACCACACTTTACTGCGAGAGAACACTATAATGCTAATCTGGTCACGTAAATGTGCCCTGTGTAAATAATAATTCGTTGAGATACCACATCTATATAAAATACATCTGGTTATGACACTCCTTACGTGGGACAAGAATATCCACATACCTAAGGATATTTCACACGAGAAAATATATTCCTAAAACACCGTGTATATTGAGCATGAAACAGATCAACAGAAATATGAAACCCTAGGATTTTATTTAATCCAAGAATATAAAAATGATCTACATATAGTTTAAATAGCTATAGAACCAACAGTTCTATATTGCTAAGACAATTGAAATTACAAACTGGGCTATATATTATGAAATATTAATATTATTATAATTGAATGACTATTACTGCACTGTTATTAAAGTATTATAAGTCCCTATGTACATGCACTATCTTACCCATCTGGAAAACAGTATTAATACTGCTGAACGAATTGAAAATATAAATTGCTGATATATTTTGAAATACATATAATACAATATTAATTATTATTAATATAACATTATAAATATATGATCATTTTGTATTTTACCCAGTTGGAAGTAACGGTACCAAATTGATGAAAAATTGGAAATACAAATTGGGCGATATGTTAATTATTATACATGTCATTTAATTGAATTGTTAAACTGTATTATTATTATTAATGTTTCGTAATAGAATATAGTATAGTGTTCTTACCTCCAAGCTGGATTCCGTGTAAGTTGTCTGCTTGATTTTGTCAACAGTCACCCTTAAAAATACCCTCCAGTCACTGGGTATAGTCGAACAAGCCACGTGGTAAAATGGCTGGTAGCCAACTCAGACCAACAGATCGGGTAGATATGCAAATCTATTCCAATACTTATTCACATGTATTGCTTCAGTATAAATAGTACTGCGACCGAGTTGTGTTACTTTTACTTCTTTATTGTTGTTTCAATAAAGAGATGTTATTATCAGGAGAAATTTAAACATTGTAGTGATTTGAGGCTCCATAAAATAAATGCTTCAAATTTGAATCTCAACGAAATTGTGTTGACGAATTATTTCCTTATGTAGGTTTATCTGGTATTCCCAGGGCGTATTTTAGGGCTATAATTAAATTAACATACTCACACAGTATAGTAAACGTATATAAATATAGTATGACATGTAAATGTAAAAATATATAGGCCTACATTTATATACTCGAGTGATCTATCTGAATACTTCTACGGACACTAGAACATATGAATACTATTTGTATATGAATACTTGTGTTGGTTCTGGTTCATTAAATACATATGGGTACACCTGTTTACGTTTTGTATACAGTAAATGAAAACAATTGCGCTTATCGTGAAACATTTCCATTTACGGGCGATATTTCATATACAGTTGCAACACACGTCTAGCCACTGCGGGGAGAGGATGTTATCATGTAGCTAAATACACCTATACATTAACGTAATCGCAATAATTAATTAAATTGGTGAATATCGACTGATAAGGAAGGGAGGACAATTAGTTAATTTACAGTTCCTTTCAGCGGTCGGCGCTCCGGACAGAGGTCATCCATGTGTGACATAATCAATGATAATATTCCAGTGATGAGCGAATTATTTGGACATTGGCATGACAACGCTTTCATAAGTAACGCTTCCTCGACGGTGACTCTTAGATAAGCCGTCCTTCGTTCGATTGCTATATGCATGATTGTTAACCCCTTGGATGCTTGTCATTGTTTACGAACATAATTAACCGAGTTTATATCAAGGATTTTTGGGGAAAGGTCGCGTTACTAGTTACCAGATAGATCAGCCAATATTGTTTGATAATTGTACGCACGATCTACTCAACGATATCAACATTATGCTATCAATATAATAATTAAAAATACTGGTTCCCGCTATGATAATTAGCAGCGTTGAAGAATGCTCTGACCAGTCATAGATAAGAGGTTCCATAATTTTGTCAGTGGATATTTGATGATGCCTCTCAGTAATTGACGTCTCTGTAGAATGAGTCAAACGTGGTGTTTCTTGTTTCGGCGTGATTTCGCGGTGAACTATTGAGGATGATATGAAATGTGGATAAATTCGTTACCAGCGTGATTTCCGGGGTGTACGGGTTTTTTCAACCTTGAATTTCTGGTATAGGCCCCTCCGGTATCGGGGCCGACGAGACAATG
>JAULBP010102742.1:0-10740 GCA_032355345.1 Lepetodrilus pustulosus
CAAACGTAATTAGTCTCAGACTGAAATTCGTTTGGTCATTATCTAGGTCTATCAACCGTGATTGTATGCCTTTACGATAGAAAACTAAGAGCCTATTCTCGAAAGTGTCTTACGATCTTCTTACGAAGAATGTGCATAGCACGCATACGTGCTATATACCGGTAGACATCCTTAAGATCTCGTACGATCGTAAGAAAGTTTCGAGAATAGCCCCCCTTTCTTTCTGTCGAGGTCGCAATACAAAACCGACACAGGTAACTAAGTACACCCCTCCCCCTTTCCACTACTTCCACCCGCCCCCTATAGCATACACACATACCGTTGTATACCCACTCATGATATGCTAGGTATGTAATACGACATACCACAATGTCTATGCTTACACAACGATCTACTGTAGTCGAGGGTATTTACTTGCGTGTGACAGGATTTCGAGTGTATTTCATGCTGAGGTGATTCCAACTACTATACTGTTGAATGTACTTGTATTATGTATTCGTGAATGCTTCTGTTCGTGAACTATAGCCATCCTGATGACATGCTGTGTAAATTGATGTAATAGAATTGTTCAGTCGGTAAACCGTTCATTTTGGGATTCCGGCCCACAAGCACTTGAAGCAGGCTATTATTTTGTTTTAATATTGTATTTTTATGACATATTATAAAAATAATAATTGTTTAATGGCAAATCGGGTTATAATAGATCTATTAGGTTGGACCCGACGACATATCAGTATTGATGTATTGTCTATCGGACCCTATTTATTTTCTCCAAATAGATCTGTTATCACTAAAAGTATATCTAAAAGTATATCTAACCCCATTAATACATACTAGTATTTTATTAATATAACATTTTAAAATTATATAAAATTTAAATACATGTAGTAAAATAAAATAATGGCCTACTTCAAGTGTCTGTGGATATTTGCAAACTAATCATCGATCAGTATGATATTGATACATTTCCGTAAATCTTACTCCATCTACTATAGAGAGATAACAAGAAATATCGACGCAATCTACATGGTGTACAGCTTACCTTGCTACACAAAAGGTAAACCGGGGGTCATATGCACAGATGTGGTTTAAGCAAAACATAGTTTAGTTAATACTGTAACTCACGGGTTAATCTATAGTTTAGGCTAAACTATGGGTAAACCATGTTTGTGCATATGGCCCCAGATGTTTAGACATGTTGTTACGTTCTATGTTGAAAATGTTCACAAGACATCTACCTATAAACTATTATGTTTACCGCTAGAATACACTTGATGCAAAAGAAATTGAATTCACTCCTCCGCCTCCATCTCTCTCTCTCTCTCTCTCTCTCTCTCTCTCTGTGTCTCTCTCTCTCTCTCACACACACACACACACACACACACACACACACACACACACACACACACATGCACTCAGAGGCAGACACTGCCAACAACAACAAAAATGAAGACAAAAATAAATTGTATTCTTTTTGCCGTAACATTCATCAAGATATACGTATTCTGTATTTGTATACCTATTACAAAGAGTATTATATATGCACTAGCTCATTTCTTTTATAAACATATCGACAACAGCTGATCAATAGTTTTTCCTGTTCAAAAGGCTAGTCTATTATACCGATAAAATAGTGTTCTTGATATGCATTACTTTGCCTGAAGCTAAAAGGTTTATATCTAGCATATTTTTTAGGACAGGCATGCAGATCAAACACCACGAGGTCTGCACTCGTCAGATGTACAATGCACGTCATAATAGATTGTATTACCACGTACATTACACCTATTTTCGAGTCAAGTTTATGATCTGAAATTGAAGACCTTCTAGAAGAACGAGTGTATACGTTTTACATTTTACAGTAAAACTAAATTTAGCCAGGCCCACAGAAACACTCGGACCAGGAATTGTGTAGACACGCAAAATTTGACATAGTTGTGTTTATATTGATTTCTTTAGCTTTTTGATTACCTATTCTGATTTAATGTTAGGGATAGATGGGATAACGTATTATTTATATAGCAAAGCTTCAAACAAGGCTTCAAAACGTGGGTGGTGAACATGTTAACAACTCCTAAGCACACCCCTTCCGGTTTTCATCGGATGTTGATTAGCACTATCAGCAAGTTTGTGCTGTAAATTGAAATAAATCCTGTATTTATTGATATTGATGTATAGCTTCTCCGATGCTTGTGGAACTAAAAAAGATATTCTTCGAATTCAAATTGCTGTTCTATTGCTTTATCATAAATCTTACAGATTACAATTTGTATAAACTTTAAAACGTGGATTTCTTTCCAACTTTTAGTTGCAATGGCTATATAATTGTAGCTGTACTGAAATAAATCTAGATCGATTCACGCCATAATTATAACTTTAGTCCCAAATAAGCCTAACTTCGATCAGGCAATGGTTGATTGGAAAGTCGACAATAGATATCATTTCTTAATGGGGAAAGCTCATTAATATGAATATGCGAAATATTGATTTAATTAATATTCATGAACCAAACATTGAGTCGGTTGAAGTAAATCAATGCTTTAATTGGTTCTGCATGAGAACGGATGATGTTTATCAATATAATATGAATTGTATTAATTAATATAAGAAAACTACCGATAATTATTGTGAGTTGAGCAGGTCAATTTGATAAATACACAATGACATGACATCCTCAAATCCCTGGGCAGTATGCGACTCTTACTGATGTTAAATGCATTGGAATTTTATCACATTAACGCCCGTGGGGTAATCATGGTTAGAGCGTCGTACTGGAGTGCGAAAGGTGGCGGGTTCGATGCCCGGTCGCGTCATATCAAAAGAAGTTGAAAGACGGTACTTGTTGTTCCCCTGCTTAGCGCTCAGCATTACATATGGATTTAGCAAAGACAAAAAATACATCGGATAACTCCGATATTCTGCCATAGATGGACAACGAAACCCCTTCTCCTTTCTCTGAAACGGTCCCACAAACTAAGTAAAGTTAGTGTAGTTTTACAACTATGACAAGATCTGAATTGCTTGATGGACAATAAACAAGTATCTGCATTAACACAACCGATGTCCGAAGTCCGCGGTCTTCACATAAACCGGTAAGCATTCCTGAGCTGGGCGTCGAGTGGCATAGACAACACCGTCTGTACTTACACTACAAAGACAATGGGTGAAACACTTGTCCTAATCATGTGGACAGGCCACTAGGACATTATGGGCGACATGTTGTTTTGTATCGCTGGAATGTTCCATAGGCTTACAGGTAAATTTCATGGCCGTCGTCAAAATAGAGACAAAGATCAAGTAAAGCCAAATAAATATATTATTTTCGCTGTAAGCGTTTCTATGGTGAAGGATCGGCTGGACGAGGAATGCAATACTACACTACATAACAACTGAAAGTAGGTCTCGTAGTTGTTTTTAGAATAGCTGAATAACACTCGATAGTAAGATCAATAGTTAAGACACGCCAAAATCTCGAATTACAGTCTATCTGCACTGGTTGAAGGTAGGTTCACAATACTCGCTCATTCAAATTTACATCTTTTACTATATCTCTGGAAGATTTAACTGGCGTCCAACGCAAAACAGATTTCTAATGATGTGACATATCTCACGTATTCATTGGACGTAGTCCGCCACGATATTTGCTATCGGTGATAGACTGTCGGTACCTTTGCGCCGTTCCCTAGGGAGGCTTGATTAAGCCCTGCAAATTGCTTATTTCTACGATCTCGCCATGAAGCCCATGTTCCTTCGTTCGATGAAAGCAATCTCGCATTAAAGAACAATAGCTATTCAAACTGCTGAATATTGGCAATAATCGTTATTGCTATTTGCTCTAGGCAACTATTTTTGTCCACCATGACTGTTATTTGCATCCAAGGTCAATTTGTCATGCATCCAGCGATACGAGTCGGCTAACGGTCCGCATTACCTACAGAGTAAATAGTCTGGTAAATATCCGGCTTACGGTCCATGCATATTGCGCTGTATATGAAACAACGTAAGTATGCTTTGGTCAAACACATCATATTGATATTAGAAGTATATCATTGTCAATGCTATTAGTACTACGAAAACTGTCACACAGAATTGTTTCATTGATAGTGTTGTATTCGATATTCTAAAGCATCCAATTGTAGTGCATGCAAATATACTCAAAACAATTAATAAGGGTCAGCGGCATGACATTTAATGCTATATTGTTTTAGAAACGAAGAATTTCCAAACGTCGACAGTACAGGCTCCAAATACTCTTTAAGAATTTCATAGAAAGTTTCCCCACAAAATATCTGCCGGCCCTTAACTTAGTATGTATGTATATATATGTGTGTGTGTGTGTGTGTGTGTGTGTGTGTGTGTGTGTGTGTGTGTGTGTGTGTGTGTGTGTGTGTGTGTGTGTGTCAGTATCAAACAGAAACCATGTATACCGTACAAACTTTGGGTTTATGAACATCAAACTACGTGTACATGTATGTCTAAATAATAAGTCTTCAGATACATGTATCTTTCAAGTAACATTGTATCGTCGTTATAAGTAATGGGGATTTCTACTCGCGTTGACATTCAAATAAACCCACGCTGTATTAAGCAAAATGAATCAAGCGTTAATTAACGGAACGGACGAATAATTAGTTTACCGGCGTTCATTTGCTCGTATTCGTGATGTGTGTAGTCCGCTTGTATGTATCCCAAGACATCACTTTTCCTTCTCAGTGTCTATAAAACATTGCCTTTGTTATATCCTTTGTTACTGGATTCGAGTTCAGTTAATAATTAGCTTTCGCAGACAGTCTTCAAATGGACTGTTTGCATTGCAGACATAATTGAAGACTTGAGAAGAGAGTCGGGTCAAAAGTAACACGATATTAGCAGCAATTTCGAGAGATTAAAGTGGAAATCTTCATCCTTAAAACCCTCCTGGATTATTGGAAATGGAGATTCGTTGGAATCGGGGTTTTAGGGCTCTTTTTTTTCAGAGCCGATAATCCTCGTGCAGCGTGAACCAGATTTAAATAGCCACTGGTCAAAGAGGACAGCTAGGGTTGTGGCAAGATTTACATTAAGCGAGAGGGTTCGAGAGGGTTCGAGAGGGTTCGAGGACAGCTAATCAGAGTATAGTAGGCCTACTATTTGAGCGATCCACCCACGACTTTGTCCTCGAGTGTGTTTGTGACATTCTAATGAGGTTATACCTGACTGACCCAGCGCCAAAACCCCGGCTCAGGTAACGTTGTGCGCAGCTGGTTAATAGCTGCATGTGATCGCAGCGACTGACTTCGCATAGAACACGACACCTGTCATGTACTAAATGACCTTTCAGGTAAACTGCGTTATAATCAACCGGTATACCCACTGTTGTGATAGGATATTGAGCATCGGTGCCCACCGCGTGGATAATATCCATGGATTTATGTTACAACGTTTCTCCATTTTCGTTTTAATGGGAACGATCCGGAAGTTGATACCTATTACCATGCAGCAGACGACAATCTAGATTTGAAGCAGACGACACCATTCTGATGGATATTGCTTGTAGCAGATGTGTATAGTTCTCGTGAGATTCGCTGACGGTAAGCTGGATTTAATATCAATGGCCTACATTCCATTCCGAAGTGTTCGTGTATAGTGACATAATCTAAATAGTTGGCGACTTTGTGTTTGCCCGATTAAACCTATTGCAAACTCGGCCATTAGCTTCCGCTTTCGTATTGCTGATACACTCATAACAACTATGTTCAATTTGGCTTTAACTCTCAGTCAATCAATAATATTTCACAGGTAATATAAGCCGGAGGATCCTTGTTTAATACACCATTGAAGATTCAGGTCATATCGTGAGGTCATCAATATTACCAATGGTGCATTGCTGTTCTCTAAAACCATACAGTGCACGTCATGTGCAATGCCTTGGGCATATCTTTCCCATTTCCATTGTGGTTCTGATAACAGAGAGTGGGACATCAATAAGAAATCGTTACCAATGAGTTGGCGAGAATCTGGATGCATTCATTGGAAATAATATTGAATCATTATCGAGGGATACCATGTTATGTGAGCTAATGTTCGATTCGCTATAGCTATTCGAGAAAATATCGATCCGTAAATGGTGATTTAAAAATAATATCGTCTAGTTCTCTGTAATTACATTACACACATCATGCACCAGGGCATCATGCACCAGGACAGTAGCTAACTATTTTTCATGGAAAGGCGGAGTGGGAGTTGAATGAAAATTACAACGTGATATATTGAGATTGCGATTTATGAGAAAAATTAATAGTTTGGTAAAACAACGGTGGGGTGCGTGCTCACATGGAGATAGTACAGTCGTCAGAAACTATATCTAAAGCCTTGGCTAATGAATATTCTGTCAATATTATTCATAAAACACACTTGTACCTTGACCCCCCTTTCAACTCCACAGCAACCCCATCACATCGCTGCGTTCATTATACGATCATCACATGAATGTTATGAAATATATAGCACGAAAATAGGTGACACACGGAAACATCGCTACGTTGTCGATTTTCATAAGTTTCAACAAAGATGGCAAATTATATGGAAAAATCCCTACGAGCTCACCGTAATTTTTCCCCATACAAAATTCCTTTCCTACAAAATTTCATGTACTACGTGGTTTTTTTTACTACGAGTTCACCGCATCCCAGTCTCGTTTGCCATAACAAAAATGAAAAAGAATGTCGATCAAAAATAAAAAATACAGACTTGGCACTCGCTCACCTGGTCACATGGTATGGTTTCAAAACAAATGTTCTGCGTGTTATCTGGGAGACAAACTGGGATGGAATGAAATAGAGGATGGCATTTTGTGTGTGAAGATTTTTGCAATATGTCATGGAAAGTTTATTATAATTATATGTTTCATATGTCATGCTGGAAAGTTTAAGATAAATGTTTCAAGACTCGAGATTCCCATGATTATGAAGAATTACAATTTAATGTGATTTAGTTTAATACTAACCTTATGCAGTGCATCGGGCAGTTTAGATTACTGGATATTTAATTATCATAATAATACAATATGTGACATAAAGTATAGAAACAACAGTAAGATATGCACTGATGCACATCCACACTAAAACTTCAAATAGCAATCTCGTCTGTTATCAGCGGGTATAGTTAAAGCTTGATGTTCAATATATGTATTCCCTTTTTCTCTCATCTGTTATAGTTAAAAGCTTGGTGCTCAATACATGTATTCCTTTTTTCTTTTAACGATATCGATTACCCGCTGCTGAATTTTAAAAAACTCAAAACATTTCCAACATGTATTATTTTTATTAATCTTGCTAATAGAATTAATTATTACCTCCAGTAAACATGGTAAATAATAAGGTAACTCTAACATATTTCTTATTTTGATTTCAGAATATTTCTGCTATCGGCTGATCATGAGTGACGTTGATCGCCAACGAAGACAACGTCGCAGGTCGCAGAGAATTCGCCGGCAATCTCTGTCGGTGTTGCCACCACTTCCCTTTGAGTCCGACGACCAAAACGACTGTCCTGACGACAGCGCCCATCAAGATTCCACCATCAATGCCGCTGTGTTCAATGTGACGCAGTCCGTAAACAACAGTGACTGCGGCAGTTTCTGGGTAGATGTTGACGAGCCGGTCTTGCCAAAGAAACACAGATCTAGGAGAGCCAGTATTGGGGTTTATCTTGGGAAACCGCCGGTCGATTATCTTGATATTAGTGACAATGTGAAAAGTCCTCCTCATCCTGAAGATCTTGCTCTACAGACGTCAGCTGACAGTTTTGATAGTTCTAACATTGAAATCCTGCGCAAGCCATTCACAGAAGCAGACCTGTCCTTGCCATCTCCACCAAGCTTCGTCATTACTGATTATTCAAATTTGGGTACTTCGTTATCCAGGACACCCCATGTCATGACCAAGAACAGCGTGGATAAGTCATTACCTTGCTTAGCTACCCCTACATCTCTTGGTGAAGTTAAAGATGATGCCTTTGCTGTGGGGGCGGCATCGATGGATGACGAGGACTTGAATGTCACCTGTCCAGCCTCCTGTGATGATGACATGGATGACAGCTTGTTGATCTGCACACCAGACCTGTCTCGCTTCCAGAAGAGCATTCGTTTCAAGTGCTCTATTGACTTCTCTGAAATCGATCAGACGCCAACGAAAGGCGACGTCGTTGACGATGACAGCAACGAGTCCATCCATGAGTCACCTATTGTCAGTTATGCCTATGATAAACTCAAATCATCAGATGTGGTACGTAGAAGAAGAAGCACAAGCGCGTCGAAACAAGACAAGAGCGCTAAAAAACAACCATGGAATCGCGGCACACCAAGGAAACTGCTTCCATCGTGTGAACAGACAGAAACAGAGGCTAAGAATGCAGCTTACGTTTCCCCAATCAAATGGAGTACTCTTTCCTGTGAACCAAAGTCCAGCCCAAGTATGCAGACACCAACTCAGAATAGGCTATCTTCAAATATAGAGAATGCACCGAGTTCTATATCACACCTGGACTACAAAGAGGATGATTTTATGAATGCTTCCAATGATTACCCAGCATCAGCTGTTAGATCAGTTAGATTTGATGTTACCCCTTCTACACCTACTACAAAGACTTATCCGAAAACACCGGATCCTTTGTCTCCTGTTTCCCGAGTTCACTCCAGATCCAACACAAAGAAGGTACATCTGTTTCTAGGACATCCTAATGACAGTTCTATAGAAACTGGTGATGACTGTTCTCAAACTGGGCATGACCAAAATAATCCTGAATTTCAACCAGCTGACAATGATTTTTCTGATGGAACAGAACATGACCAGATTGACCGAGTTGGTCATGACGATACTCAACATAGATCATTAGATAACAGTGGTTCTGCAGGTGTTGTTCTCGATGCGGAGGAGACGTGTAGTGGGAACAGCCATACTGAACTAAACTGTCAACTTCCTGTCACCCCCTGTGTCGCAAAGTCAACGGTAAATTCGGACAACAAAGAAGAAAATCCCAAAGGTAAAGAGAGGAACATTGCTACAGATGTTTGTAACATATTCCGATCTCTGGCCAAGAGGTTCTCAGGCAGTGCGAAGAAGAAGAAGAGGAAGAAGAGAAAGTCTACAACTAGGTGTGCTGAGATTGTAACACCTGCGACTAGTTTGGCTGACAGTGAAATGTTTGTAAGTTCTACTGAGAGTGAGGTTCTTCTTGCTGAGAATGGCTTCACCTTTAGAAAGGCTAAAAAGTTAATGGAATACCCTACTCCAGTCGCAGAAAGTACATCTGAGACTGTATCCACCAGTACACCAGAGACTGTAGTAGTCACCACCATCACCACCACCACTAGACCCTCGCCAATTCTCAACTTCAGTCCATTCCTCCCTCCTCCTACAGAAGCTGCCGACAATGTTCACGAGGATCCCGCTCGTTCTCCAGTTCTGAAACTACACAATGACCTCAATAGCGTTACTGAAAGCACTGTATGTGAAAACGTTCACAATGAAGACGAAATTACTCCTTTTGTTGAAAAGACCTTAAAAGAAACATCCGAACCAGAATGTGTTGAGGTGGTTCCCAGGAGAAGAGGCCGAGGTAAGCGTAGGTCCATAGAAGCCCAGATACTGCAGAAAGAGTGCGAGGACTTCATGGCCAGGGAGCAGGCTGATGGAGAAGAAGTGGAAGAGAATACTTCCTCGCTCCGTCGGAGCAGACGGTCCAGAAGAAGTTCCCTGGAGATATTCCGCTATGCGTCGCACACAGAGGACATCGATGTCTCACCTGAAGGTGTTCAGGCGGCAGAATCAGATGCAGTTCCAACAAGATCAAAGAAAGGCAGAAAAGCAAAGAAGGCAGAGGTGACAGTTGACGAAAACCTGGAGGATTTATACCGGAACAAGAACTACAAGATGCCCTCTGAACGCATGTGGGAGACAGTGTTTGAATCGCCGGATAGATGTAAGCCGATGGGGGTTTTACAGAGCCGACGAAAGTATCGACGGACAATATCATTTGAAAGCGTCAATCCTGCAAAGATGAGGCGGCGTATGCAGAAGGCAGCGACACAGGGATGGGACGTCACGGGCAGGAAGAGGAAGCAGGTTCCCCTGGATGAGGTCAAGGCCAAACTAGCTGCTCTGTCTGCGGAACTTAGTCCATAGATACCCCAAGTTTTAGCTTTCGGTTATATTTAGCACACAGGATACTTTTCCACTTTGCATTGTTATTATAATACCCACAGTACATTTAAAAAATAACCCACAAGGCCACAATTAAAGATATCCTTGTTTTCCCTCATCCTCGCATGCAAGAGGTACTTGCTATGTTAGCACTGCACGGTACCCCTGGCTCACATCTATGGGAAAACTCGTGCAGTCTACAGGAGCTATAAATAGAACAATGATAACATCTGTTTCATTGGATAGATTTTTACGGCTTTTTCATTACGGCGTTTTGCGCAGGTTTCCCCCTAGATATGAGCCAAGGGGTTCCATGCAGTGCTAACATAACAAGTACCTATTGGGTGAAAGGATGGTTTCCTCTCAGCAAACCATGTTTTTCACAGATGGGTAGGTCGGTAGGAGGTATATTATTTTGTGAGAATATAAATAATTTACACCTTGTCTTGTCGGAGAACATTTTTGTCTTGTGGTCTTTTTCATCAGTTTGTAAGGTGAGGGGGAACAAACCATTTTTTATTTTTTTTTGGCCTGTCACCATTAAGAAAATACATGATGA
>JAULBP010102753.1:0-10740 GCA_032355345.1 Lepetodrilus pustulosus
TGTGTGTGTGTGTGTGTGTGTGTTTGTGTGTGTGTGTGTGTGTGTGTGTGTGTGTGTGTGTGTGTGTGTGTGTGTTTGTGTGTGTGTCCACAGCTTGTTGCAAATAGTAATAAGCATGTCACCCTTATGTGGACCTCTTCATTCATTCAAACTTTGGTGGGGCAATGACATTTACGATGATATAATCATGAGTGGATTAAGGATAATATTTCATGTGGGATTTCCAATGTTGGCAGATACAATGTCAGTTTGGTTTGAAGTCGAATCAACGTCACAAGAGTTTAAGAGTGAGTGATTAAATCAGAACTTGATGTAATGCGATTCTTGGTAGTACAGATTGATTGATTTCAACGATTCATACCATACTTTGTTTTCAATTTCTTTTCTTAAATTGAGACATACATGCATGTATTGAAACTTAACATACCCGGTATACATGCATGTACATTAGTTTTGATATGTACAATAATTTGTTGTAAGGAGACATGTTTTTATATGTCACATCTTTCTATTGGCTAGATTAACATACTAGTAATACTACTTCCCTGCTAATAATGGCATGTTAATTACAACGCTGATTTTAATATAAAACATCATGTTATATACTGAAACCCTCTGCTCTCTGTGTACTAATGATGCTTCTTCCCTGCTGCTAATGTCATTTTAAATTTCATTACATTTTTCATATACAACATTGAATTTTTAGGCTGAAAACTGTTCTTTTTCTGTTTTTGTGACTGGTTTATCGAAATTTGGAACATTTTTTATTAAGAACTAGTGTGGTTCCAGGACCTGTCTCTAAGTCTTCTATGAATAATTAACTGTGGAGTTCTGAGTCAGAGGGCTGTCTTTGATGTGTAGGAGTACGGGAAGTTTGCATGCAAAACACACCTGAATTGTTATCAGTTCTCCTTAATTCCCTGGTAGGATTATAGCCCTGTAGCCGGCAGCCACTGGAGTCCAGGTGAAGTGCGCTGTAGTAGGCATTCAATGCTATGCATTTACCATGAATTGGGTCCGCATTCTACTGTCATCAGCTGTCCATTACATTTCATTAGATCTGTCGCAGGAAATGGGGCCTAACAAACCTTTTAAATGATGAGTGAAATCCAAAGAAAATGGGTAATAATTTTTATAAGCAAAATTGATTGGGACCTTAATTGGTGTTTAGAACTTGATGGATTATGAACAAGAAAAACCCACAAGTAATGAACAAGCTGCTTTATTTGTTAAGTGCCATCATTTATGTTGAATGTATTCTTTTTGGGTTAGTAATTTATTTATTTTTAAATAAAGGTACAAGCATTTGGATTTTAAAAGAGATTATTATACTCATATAAAGTAAAGTTCTGAAATATTTATATAGAAGTTGTTTTAATTTTTTTTTAAATATATATTCTGCCGTATTTTAAACATATAATCTGTTATATCTGCATGTGCATGCCACCTTGATAAATTCAACATCAAGAATAAAATGTAATATAATTTCTTTGATGTTTTAATAAAAGTGCTAGATTTCTTTTCTTGTCCACACTTGGTCTGTGAAACCTGGTACATATTAAACTCATTGCAATAAAAGTCTAACCGTGACAGGTCCAGCCTCTAAAGGGGGATCAGCTGGTATTAGAGTACATGTCAAGATACAAGTTGTCTCGTGGAAACAATGTTATTAATGTACGAGCATGCTCGGTATGAAAAGACGATGGATTAGAGAAGAGAACCGCCAAGGATTTGGTCATTTGCTTATCTGGTCAGTCCATTGAGTAGCCTCAATGACCAGTATGGGAACTAATGATCCCCAAGTGGACCGTATTGACCATTGGACCAAAGGTGTTGGGTCAAGGTCATTGCATCATGGGTCTGAAATTGGTGTCCATGGTAAGGACTGTTAGTCAGTGATTAGTGGGTGGATATTACACCTGTGAGATATGGTAGATAGATGAAAAGGTATATGGATACTTTCACCGGCATGACAGTTGATGTTTGATGAGATTATTTTGGTTTAATATTCTATTGGAAGCTCTCTGGATCAAATTGATGATTTACTTAGAATTAAAAAAAAATATAACATGACATTGTTATATTTATGGGATTACAATCATTCTGAAGATGTTATTTTTGTATGCAATTTCAACAATAACCTTTTTCCTACTGTAACGTAAAGTACTACTAGTAATTCAATCAAATAAAAAGAAAATATAACTTGAAAGTATGGATACATTGTTGTCTTTAAATGTTTCTAGTGAGTTCCACCTTTTAACTGACTCTGTATCTGATGTATGTTATAATTCAGTTGATTATCAACTTCTCTGTTCAAGAAGACATTGAGCTCATTGGTCAAGCTACGCTGCTGAGCTGACAAAGAAAGCTGTACATACACCGGGGTAACCCAGTATGTAAGGAACCATATGGTGGTCTTTTTATTCGGCAGATTAAACAAAACCATTTTTTATTAACTTATTCCTATATCAAATTGCTGTATTGTTGTACAGTATTGGAAGTGCATAATTATGTATGTTTTAGTTTTTCTTGGGTTTATATTGCTGTGGATTAATTAATAGGTTCATTTTAAGTCTAACTATTAACCCTATCCCTACTGGATTAGGTACATACACTGCTGTTTAGGGCACCACCGGTTGCCTTCAGCATGGAGAGGGTTAAAGCCAACATTGGAGCATGAAACATACCATGTCCATTTTCAAGGATAGTCTAGTTAATTCCCCATGATTGCGCTATGGATGGTGTTTCAAATCCATGGTTATACTGCTGTGACACTTTCCATGAATTTGTCGTAGAACTGTGTGTAATGTCCTGGTTAATTCCCCATGATAGAGCTACTGGTGTGAGTCCAGTGCTGTTTGACATGGAAGTGTGTGTGTGTGTGTGTGTATCATACACATGTTTGACCACTTGCTTTCACATAGCGTCCTCCGTGACACTGATTCTGACAGATGTATGCAAACCCAGGTTGTCCACCCAAATCCCCCCCGTTGTCACATCCACCCAAAGACACACACGTATTACTGGTCACTTCAGCTTAGCATACGATCTCCACCAGTGTTATGTCCAAGTCGCTGTGTGTTAATTCTACCTCGTGACTGTCTCACAGATTTTCCCATTACGAACTTAGGTGAGATACTTGTCAAAAATCTGCCACAAATATTGACATTGCTCCCGTTTGTGCAAAATTCCAATACAGTGTTGCAGTCCCCTTTATGAATAGGACGACCCCCGTGTTGCTTCTCCTGCTTCGAAATGTAAACGTTGCGCCGATGGAAGAACGTTGTGATGTTCCTAAAGGAGCATCTGTACGTGGAATACTCTTGTTTAGTTTTCCCATCGTTAGCATCAGACAGATATATCGACCATCTCTCCCATCGCCCTCCGACATGAAACAAACATTAAGAGTTGACATTAAATATTATTGTAAATTTGTCATCTGAATAATAAACGGATTGTTGTTTTTATTAGATGTACACATAGTAACTGTTTAAGATTGCTGGAATAACGTTGACACACATAATTGCTGTCAACAATGTCACCATATAA
The DNA here is from genome assembly GCA_032355345.1 of Lepetodrilus pustulosus. Taxonomy (NCBI): domain Eukaryota; kingdom Metazoa; phylum Mollusca; class Gastropoda; order Lepetellida; family Lepetodrilidae; genus Lepetodrilus; species Lepetodrilus pustulosus. The sequence continues at coordinate 3,550 of JAULBP010102753.1, forward strand.
TTAATGTTCACATTGTATTGTGAACAGGTATGTCTATTTCCGTTACTGTTTAAACTTTACTAATTGTGGATCATGCAACTGTACATCATTTGATGATACAATTTTAACATCATCTGTAACTAACTTTTTATCTGTAAATTCTATCGTATAATAGATATTGGTTGAGTGTAAAATGCAAAAATTTCCGAAATGTTGTACATGATTATGAACAATAAATGTCGATGTTATCTGAAAAACAAATATTCTGAACAGGTACATTAGCCACTCAAAGCCCTTTGAAGACAGTTCTCAGTTTACTAGCTGTATCTATCAAACTGTGAAATACCTGTGTATTCTTCCTCATGTCTACCCCATACTGCAATGTTGTGTTGTCCTATCTTGTTTAATCGTGTAGTATTGAAACTCAATTCTGATTCCCCAGGAATTCCTGATTCTGAACACCGACAGCAAGAGATGCTGATATGATTATCAGTGATGTATTGTGTTTGTCTCCCAGTTTAATCCAACGGCATGCTATCATGTACAAGATAGGAGATGCTGATGAACACATTCTGATGATCTTACTTTTCTTGTATCGCCTATCATGGGTAGGATTCTAAATTACATGTCGCTGTTTGTAATGAAAGGGTAGAGCAAATGGAATGTAGTGTTAAACTTGCCCAAGATAGAGCGAGCCAGAATACGTTAAATTCTTTATGACACATTTTGCATACCATTGGTGTACCATTTAAGATTACTGGAATACTTATTAATGGAAGTAATGGTGATGGTTGGTTGTCTTCATTCATCCCTAATCCAACACGGTCAGATGATGTGCAGTTATATAAGATTTACGTAGGTACCAAGTACACCTCTGTCAGTTCATCAGCTCTTACAGTGTAATGGTTCTGTATTTGGGTGACATGTAATTCTGATAGGGGCATCTACCTCGGCCTCTCCTCTTTGATGTATATGAAACATGATCCCTCCACTGTGACCTTGATCCCAGGGATCCGGTGTCTTCCTGCAGTTTGATGTAAGAGCAGTTGCCAACACAATACACAGAACCTGCCAACACAATGCACCGAACCAGCACGATTTTATCCCAGCGAGTTATCAAGTGAAAATAAGATACTTGTTCCCCCGCCCCATCGTCATCATGATGTTTACGTACTCCAGACCTGTATGCTTCTTATTCACTGGTTTATTGGAAAGTGTTACACAGACATAATCTCCACGTAATACTTTCTAGCACCATGTGAGCAGATGTGTATGAGTCTGGTCCTCAAGTGTCGGAATAGATTACGTTTGGAGGAGTTTCAGAAAAATGTCTAATCATCGAGATGAATAGATAAAAGATACATCACAATGCCCTGCATACACTTTCAATGCAAGGACATTAAATCGTACATGTACCTCGTGTTGAAATTGTCATTTATGGTTGAAAGATTCCCGCTGCGATTTTCAGCAACAAATTTTCTCGTCTTTTAAACATGGTTGATTAACCACCTGCAAGTGGTTTATTATTTATGTAAACAATTATATACATATACCATTTACCTTGGAGAGGGATGTCTTAAGCATACCCTAATCGACATCCTATCAGGCATTCATTGTAGGGAATAGGATTTGTCAAGCCGTCACATTATATCCATCTCGAAAGGTGTGAGTAATTAGCACATTGTACAGGAGATTGCAAATGTTTGAAGAGACAAAATAATTTTGATATCCTTTCTATTATATGCATTCATAAAATGAAAAATGGAGAGAAAAAAATCTTGTTTAGAATATCAACTATGTAAAATGTTTCATTTTTACTAATGGATTTAAATTTAGCAATTTATTAAACGAAAATATATGTTGTACAACAACAAAACCGTGGTTATCAAAGCAAGTGTGTCTTTCTTCTCGACATGTGAACAAATTGCTGTCTAGAAACCACCCAACCTGAGAATTGGAAATGGAGTAGGTCCTTTCTACACCTCCAGATAAGATCTGGGTGTTGGGCTTTGTCGGCCAGGCTAGGTCTAATCGTGAGTTACCCAACAACGTTTAGCCACTCAATTATTCCTCATTGTTAAGAAGCTAACTGTCAGACTTGGAGAGGTCGGCTAACTTCTAGGACAGACCCGATAAGATGCTCTTGAAATATGGATACATACCTCCGCCCGGTGTGTGTACCTTGTATAGGATATGATACTTGGGAACTGTACGTTCTATGAGATATGATACTTGACTGGGTGGTTGTACAGTGTAGGCATTGTACCTGTCAACAACTTACAATCTCTGATATGTTGTACATGTTGTTTGTCTGCCTGTTGTAATGTGTTTGCAATATTGAACATTCCTGAAATAGTAAAAGGTGTGAAATATATTATTTCTTCAAATTTTCATAAAATTCTGAGTTTCAATACTAAATACACTATCTTGTTTCTAATTAGCAAATTTACGTAATAGTAATTAAAAAAAAATATGAAATGTATCATTACCAGAACAGAATCCAAAAAGATACAAAACTAAATGCTATTAGATTATGTTTCTAAGTGACAAGTATATATTTTATTTAAACAATAATTATCTCTTGATAGGTGAAGAACTACCATTAATAAATAAATTATGTCAATGCTATAGTAGACTACAGTATAAATATATATGTTGCAATGTATATAAGTGGTGCTCATACACCATATGGCCTTTCCACATCCCTTTGCATATATTGCAATAAAATATGTTTGATTGGATAACATACCTACCTAGTTCTTATGCAATAGCTGTTCCTAGCTGGTGTCATAATTAAACTAACATTCCCTTTAATAAGTTCCATGATGTCTGGCACCAGAAGCAGCTGAGAGGCAAAGTTGTTTACAGAGGCCGAGTCTGGAGGTGCCTGTGCTGCTCCATCTCACTGAAGTCTTCGTTTTATTGAGTTAACTCAAATTATTCTCTCAATCTACTGCAAATTGATGACACTAATACTGTTTACAAATAGCGACATGATTGTGTCATTACGTGCACATCACCTGTGTCAATAAAGAGTTATGTCATCTGCTTTTGCGTATGTGTAATTGATATGTCTACTTTTGCACATTTGAGGTGATTGCAGCTGTATTTAATTCATTTTAGTTAGGAATCTACCGAATGACTTCTAAATATTGATATCTAGATATACAGTGTCCCCTCGATATAACACGGTTCGATACACAGCAGATTCGGATATAAGGCAGGGTCAGACGTGGATTCCATTTTTATTTTTGTTATTTACCTGTACTATCGTATAAGGCGGGTATTATAAGGCGGGGTGGTGGGGGTAAGTCATGGACCCCAATTTCAGCGCTATATCGAGGGGACACTACTTAAGAAGGGAAAGGAGCACTAACAGTAAGAGCTGAACAAATTTCTTTGCCTGTTACACCTGTGGACTACACTATGATCTAAGGGACGACAATAAATTCATAATGTGATGGTCGCAGTACTCCATCAGCCGTGTTTAATAATCTGTTGACCACAAACATCTACAACATTAAACTGTCATCCACATCTATCCATAGTACAATATCTCACAACATTGAATCGTGGAATCATTCATACGTAGGCCTACACGAGTATGTCCACTACCCCTTAGGGCTCAGAAGGACCACCACCGCGTTCATTGGTACCGGCCCCTATCATTTCCTGCATTGTCCCCACTCAATGACGGTCAAGTGGGCCGTTATCCCAGGTGATGTCATAAGGGTCGGTTAGGCCCCTGAGTGTCCGAGGGTTACAAGGGTGATGGACCAGAGTGGTACATTAGCAGGTAAAGGGTGGGCCTCTAGAAAGGAAGACCCAGTTTATGGGGTAAATATTGCTTTGAAGGCGGGAAGATGTTTCCTAATGAGATTAATGGGGCATCAGAACCATCAGCTGGTGGTCATCTTTATGGATGACCTCAGACTTTGATGAATTTACGTGGATATGGTCATATCTCTCGCCTGACACGGTTAGACCAGGTAGATGTATGGATGTTCACAAGCGTTGGATAAATGAATCCTCAGAAAGGAGCTGTTATGTAATCCTTCCTGTATGCTTGATGTAAATGTCTAACTTTAATGAAAGTTTAAGGTGGATGTGTTGAGATGCCGTGGGAAAATACTGTCATACATAATTGTCTGTAATACTGCCTTGTTCAACGAACAAATTATTGACAATTTTGAAATAGTGTTATTACTACAATACTGGTGAAGGTAGTGGTCAATATATGAGGAAAACAGTTGAACTCGTCTCCCACCAAGCAATGTCTTTTAATTGACAATATATAGTTAGGTGTTGTATGAACAGCCTTTTGGTCTGAATAATGCAGTTTTTAGTTTTGGTTAACCATGTATAGTTAAGGATGACCTGTTCAATGTAAGTCAGAGCATCTATACTCAGACCCACATCTTGTGAGGATCTGTCAATGTCCAGATGAATGGGCTTGAGACAGGATTAAAATTAAAATTCACATCCTTCCATAAAATAACAATTAAAATGTTTACTTGACATCTAGTGGTGGTCAGGGTTATTTGAATTATTTAAAAAAAATATTTGATATTAACCCTTAGATGGAGACAGGTCATAGCAGCCATTTTGCTTAAGGCAACAGGTAAAAACGTGGAGTGATACCTTTTCTTTTAAAGATTTTCTCCCCTGACTCCCACTCTTCATGGTGGAGGTAGGTTTGTGACAGGCAGCCTCCATACATCACTGAGCTGTGATGCCCCTGACATACCTGCTCTCTCTCCATCTATTAAGTGTGAAAGGATATCACGTTATGGCCCACGTATCAAGATAAATGTTCATTAATAGGCAAAATTTCTATACGCGATCAGCCACACATGCCTTGATTTATTACTTTGTCATAAATGTGTGGGTAAAAAGGACAGTGAAAGAGATAAATGTCCAGCTTGTGCCTGCTTTTTCTTTCATTAGCAATTTGATTTAATGTCATTATAGTAAAGTGTAAATGTTGGGGATGTGTATCTACTTAAAACACCTGAAGCCCACTTGAGTGAGAGTGAGAGTGAGAGTGACAGTGAGAGTGAGAGTGACATTGTGCAGGGGACTATACCCATATCGTACTGTGTCGCACGTTTCAACGGTACAACGTCTGATGCACATGTTATAATCCTGGCTTTAAGTATGGCTGTAGCCGTAGGTTGTTCACAGCCTGGTGGTAATAATATTCATATGTCATCCATCAGTGCTGTCATAGAAGGAATGCTGTTTATGTAATATACCCCTAAGTCCTGAGGTATGAAGTTTGTTTGTCAGATGTTTTATTCAAGGAGATATACAGCAGGTTTGTACACTGTATCTCCAGAGGACATTGAAAAAGGATGTATTTGGGGATGAAGTTTAAGTTGGTGCTTTAGGCTGGAGGCAAGTTGAAGACAAGAGGTTGCTGGTTTAGGTTGTAGTTTAGATATTGCTAACGATCAGCAAACTAAATACGTGCTGGAAATCATAAAATACTACAAACATTACATCTTGACGCCAATCCAATCGTCATCCTATTGAAAGCATTAAATTTTTACAAGCTTGTCAATCATAATACATGTGGGAATAAATGGCCCCTTTCTATAGAGTAATTAGTAGGTATTGTTGAAAATATACTGATTAATTAAACTTCAATACTGGCAAACAATTTGCTAAGCTCATTAAATTTTCATGCTCATTCACATTGTATATAACTTCCATTGTGTGGTCGTCGCCTATGGGTGAAATATTCCCGCTGCGACGTAAAGCACTAATTCATTCATTCATTCATTCATTCCATTGTTCACAAACTGTCTCATTCACATACATACTTCAAAGTACAACATGCCATATATTATTTAAGAACAGGAATTACATGAGGAAACATGTATACATGCTAAATATCACCTGTGTCTGCAGTTTATGTTAATTGAGCGATATTAATGCTGCGTTCGTTAGATGTCATGACCATCGTATTTCCGAGTTCACAACTTGTGAAAAGCATTCGTTTGGCAAAATATCCCGTGTACACAACTTGTGAACTGGGGTATGGTTTTCTGAATCAACATTCACAACTAGTGAACAAAATGTCAGCAACAGGGGAAACCATTAAGGGTAAACCATGAAAATAATTGCTTCCTTTTCAATATGCTACACTTTTGAAAATTGCATCTTAGGAAATGGTTTACTACTGCATTTACATATATTTATTATTAGTAGCGTGGCAAGTTGTTAACTGAAATTTGATATTTTGAAATGATCCCTGTTACTCTCCGTGCGAAAAACGCATTTTGCCCATCTTATCTATTTTTCACCTGTATGCTCTCTAGTTGGTGAAAGTGTGTTCACAGGTAGGACACGATAATCACAATCACCAAATGAATGCAGCATTAGTAAACAAGAACTTTTGTCATCCATTATTTATGTCAACTATGACTGATAGTATGCCTTTAACTGCTCTATAGGGGGGATATTCTGAATAGGAGTAATTGGGTGAGAAAAAGTTTGACATAGACAAATAATAATCATGATTATGTTATAAATTTGACCTGCTCAAGAATGGAAAACTTTCTTTAGTTTAATAAATCAAATATTGATTACATATTCATAAAATATTGACTACATATTAACACAGTTTGCATGCACGCTTCTTTTGGTGTTCATCTGTTCAAACCTCTATCAAGTCACCAAGGTCAGTTGATTAGGCTTGTCACAGCAGTGTTTTCTTTGTGTGTTTGGGTTTCGAGCCAATCAAAATCAAGTCTATGATAGTGGAAATATGCAAAACCTACTATAGGGAATAGATTGTTACAGTTACCCTATCATACCTGCTGAATTGTGGATTTTGGTAATGAGGTCAAGGTCATATTGCTCCATGTTCTTGTATGCTTCCTGTTCTTCGAGGCTGAGGATTCTGGGCAATTCTACCAGGGACTCTAAGCATGCCTTGCCAATACCCGAGCTGGGTACAACATGTAAAGGAATCTCTACTCTGTCGTAGCTGAAAATAGAAAACAATACCAATGATAGCAATGAAATTGAATTGAACTTGGCATATGCAATGCTCAAAATAATTTAAACATATGTACACATACACACACACACACCCAAGCATGCACACACACAAGCATGCACATAGTGTCACACACACACGCACACGCACACACACACACACACACACACACACACACACACACACACACACACACACACACACAC
>JAULBP010102764.1:0-10739 GCA_032355345.1 Lepetodrilus pustulosus
GTTTTTGGAAGTACAAACATGATTATATGTATGTCAAGTGAATGTACTTTTAAGTTGTAGCTAAGAACTAGTCAAAAGCGGCCATAAATATCTGTGATTGTATGCCTTTAAGTGTGACTAATATTTGGGTTGGACAATCCTCAGGATGTTGAGTGCATAGTGATGCAAAGTAATAATGTAGCTTTTAGCGCTTAAAGCATGCAGTAGTATTGAGTCATTATAAATGAAAGTTAATTATTTATTGTTCATTTATTTGTTTATATGTTTATTATTTTTCATTTCTTTAATTATTTTTATTTATTTTTTGTTATTAGGTAATCTTGATTCAAGCCAATGATCAAGTACTGTTGTCTATACATGCATTAATTAATATGATTGTTATTGATGTATGTGTGTGCGCATTATTAATTGCAGACAACCATAGATCGACAATCAGTAATTGCAGTGTTGGTAAGTATTGGCGTTATATATAAACAAAATTATAATTTCTATGAACTGTAAAAATAATTAGGATGAATATATATGGAAACTAAAAGTTTTGTTATGAGACTAAGTTTAACGTCATTCTGCAATGTGCCAGATAATCAGAAGAATTTATTACATTATGTAATGCCTAATTGTTGTGCCTATAATAAACTATTTATAAACAACATTAATTAAAGGACAGCAGATATTTTCTGGGGCAGCCTTCTTCCAAATATTGGAAACATAAGTTGGTACCACTCTTCTTTCAATGCATTTGCACGTTCTTGAAGAGCATCCAGAACCCCATCCTCGCACCTTAGGGGTATTTATTCTACTCAGGACTCACTCCATGTTGTACCCCTGGCACTCATCTAGAGAGAAATTTGCGCAAATAATTTAGATCTTCTCTGACTTGAAGTTATTACACCATCCCATCATTGACTCAATTTATCCGGCAGGCAAATTAACACACTGGCGGCAGAACGAGTTGTCTCCCAGAGTGTAAAACATGTATTTTGTAACTTGCACTAGAGCGACCGTTCTCTGATACTAGAGAACTCGGAGAACTCGGATAATACGAGTCAGTCAAGTGAGTTAGGTCACGTGACCTAGGCAAGATGACTTTTGACAGATTTAATTTAGCAAGGGACCTTACGAGTCTGTCGAGCTAGGTCACGTGGTCTGACCCCAAGATTACGAAACTTTCTTGAGTTCAGCTCAAAGATTTATTCATAAATCCCCTTATAAAATTTGAGTTTTGCATGAAATCGTAATCAGAAAGTTTCGTAATCTCGGCGCCTGGTTTGTTTATTATTTATTGATGTACTTATTCCCCAACACTCGATAGTTATAAAAAGTATATAATTTATAAGAAAAAATGGAACGTTGCTCTAATTATGTTGCCGTTGTAACATCTACTGGTAACTGCTAGATGGAATGCCCCCAAAATGAATGTGGATCGACGAAAGGGACATTGGCGATATAAAATTGATGATAAGTATCACAAATGAATGTAGTTTGTATTTATTACTCAAACAGTGTGCTACGTGCTCATTGAAATCTGTGATTGTATAACTTTAACATATATTCTTCGTTACCACAACATATTCTTCCAGAGAAAACCAAAGTGAGTTTCAAGATGGCCGAACCAGACACGTATGTTCTCAGTGATTATGGTTTCCCAACAATTGGCCAAAATTCTCTGGTGATGACTTTGGACGTTCCACCCACAAGCCTTCACTTCAAGTTTTCTCAAGTACGCGACAGAAAAGGTGGAGATATGCTAAGAGTGACTTTAAGTTATATGAAAGCAACACATCGGTGCACCGTGCGTATCAGCAGTTGCACCACTAGTGACTGCAAGAAAGTTGGAAGTAAACACTTCAGCTTACGTTCTGTTCCAAACAAACTGATTATTTGGTTGACCTGGGATCAGACTATGTATCTGTCTATGGGCACAGGCAGGACTCCCAATAACAACACTCGCATCGAGTACAAAGGCAACAGTTCCCTGCTTGTCAACTACATCACCATCATCAACCACTCCGAGAACAGCAATGTGTATGTTACCGCATGCAACACATATTAACAAAGTGTATTTTAGATGGGGCTCATAATTTCACCATAATATAAAATACATGTTCATTGAACAAAGCCGTGTGAGCCCCCACCTGGATCCGCCCCTGCTCTGTAGCTAAGTCTGACTACCGTACCTCCGTAGCTTAGTCCCATAGTAGAGTTGTTACGAACAATAAACACCTGTAACCATTCCTAAAACATTCAGCTGTTCGACTCCGAGATTTGTCCTGGATCGTGTCACGTAGACCTTTCCGTACGTCAACAGCTTATCAACGACAGAAGTTTACAATTAGACACCGAGTGTCAGATAGCAAACGTGTCGGATTACATTTAATACGACTGTTATATATCAATGTTAAGTCATCGATATACTCAAAAACGATGTTTAATGAAGCGAAGGAGTGAATGCCATTTTTATTAACTTCCTGAAATCTGGTTGTGCGCATGCGCATTCACCAATGACCGCTTTTGGCCGTTTTTAATCACTAAATGTTGAAATAGTATGCAAGCTCATCTAATTATGTTGCTCTTTATAATGTTGGTATGCAAACTCATCGAATATCGAATACAAATCATCTAATTTGATTGCTACACTGATATTTAATTTGTAGGCTTGTATAAATCACAATTCCACGCATTCACCGTATGTACAGTATTTGTGATGATTTTATGCAGTATATCTATCTTGCAGTAGTTTCTATGTACTACCAATACTTCTGCAATATTGGACTATTTGTAGCAAGGTATCGATACTAGTGGGAGAAATCGGCGATGGTCTATAAGTAAAACGGAAATTTCACACGTGTTAATTTGATCTATAACTAAACATAATGGTACTAAGATCACTGAAGTTTGCTTGTTTGCAAATCCATTTTCAGTTCTTTTGAAAATAAATTTGTTAAACCACTGAAGATCGTAAATCAGTTAGCTTAATGTTATTATGTTAGATTTATTTTGGATATTTTTCTATATTTATTAATATGGATTCTACCATTTCTAAAAATTAAAATAAATATGTAATATTTGATTTGAAGATGACTTGGCCCCTTAAATATGTTGAAGCGTGTGTAAGCGTACCATAGGCAATAACTTCGTATTATCATTGTGTTTACTGGTTGCAGTATGATAATAATTTACGGGTCATCATTTACAATATCATGTCAGGAATAATAGAATAATAAGGAGTGCTCATAAAATTATTTCACGAGGGACATAAAGTTGATATTTAATAGAACATCGTGTAATATCCTATTTATTACTCCAGATGTATGTTGTGTAGATTCAATCTAAAATAATGTTTACAACGATGTTTATACCTGAAAGCCCTCAGACAAAAAGCTTAAAGAACTATTAGTCACTGAAGCTACTCCGTTACTGATTTTATTGACCGTGAACAGCTGATGACAGTGACGGGTGCAGGTCCACAGAGGTCAAAAGCAGTTCCGGCTGACCTGGCGTTTCAACCAATGGGAACGCAGGAAACCAATATGTACCGGACGTAGCTTGAATCAGCACGCTGGGGTAATATATATATATAAATGTATACATGTATACATCACTATATAAATATTATATGATCACTACAAATAGACATAACCCCGCAAACAATATGTTTTAGATATTTGACATTAACATTTTATATATTTTTTTTTATTAAAACAAAATAAGTGCCTGCTTCAGGTGCCTGTGATCATGATCATGCGACAGTACGTTGGCACACTATGACATTATGATAGCACGATGTGACAGAACGATGGCACGATGTGATAATACGTGTGTACATTGTAATTATACAACGGCCCATTCTTGTGATCATATCATATCGCCCATTCTCGTGATCATATCATATCGCACCATTAATTCGACAACACAACGCAACTAAATAACAGATCATCATGATTTAGTAGCCCGACTAGATGATAAATTCATTTACATTACTCATATGGCAATACTATTATACATATATGCATTTAGTTGATTATAAACATTGTTATTCGTATGTTTGACTTGAATCCGGTAGTGCATCTCGCTTATACATGTCCCAAGAGTAGCGGTAGTTCTGAAAATAAACAAAATGCTATTACAATGATCTAGAATTCCATATTATATGTCAATTCCTATTATGTATTGTAGTGCCAAGGCAGTAAGAAAAATGAACAGAAAACATGTTATTATTACAACTACATTATATACGATACGTATACAGCTGCACATGTAGATTACATCAAAATGCATACTTCTGTGCGAAACGAGACATTAAATATGATACTTGTGTCAGTTATGAACAAAACATCTTTCACACAGGATGCTCTCGTATCCACTATTAGAACATAACCGTTAAGAGCGAGTCGTATCGCAATGGTAGAACGTTGAACTTCAGATCATGTCTCGGGATCTCAGCATCAATGTTTGCGGAAGTTTCCTTTCTGACGCGAACATGATAGCTATACACTGTCTGCAGACCTAAATGCATCTATCGTGCTTGGTCTGTCAGTACAGCCGGTGGTCGCAGGTTTACTGCAACATTCATCCCTACTACGGATGTTGTGGGCTTCTTCCTGCCCTAACCTGACAAGCCGTGAAAGAATCTAAACCAAACCCTAAAAATATAACATTCCAAACATTCTTTCACTATCTACGAGAGCAATTTCTAGATTCTAGATAGCCATGTTCTCGAAGTGGTTATGCGAACTTCCGGAGGTTTGGTATTGCAATCCGGGGTCTACTTTATGAAGCTATTCAATAATATAGGTAACGACATCATCGAGCCTTCGTAAAGGAAAATTTGACGCTTCAGAAAGATGCAATGTTTTTCTGTACGAAAGCTTAATGATGTCTTTACGTAAACTATAGTTTTGGGACATTAGTCAGGTAGAAATACCCTGTTGTTTTGGGGCTAACCCGGGTTTCTTTTAATCTAAAGGGTTTGTGTTTATTGCTGATTTTGATAGAAGGGACCTCCTAGATCACAACACAGGATGCCGTCATTCTGGGTTCCTTGGGCAACTATTTTATTAATATTATACATGGCTCCCTGAACAGTACTTACTGACATAGCTCTGTATTCTGCCGGAGACACGAACAAGGGATCAGGAGACGCAGGAGACGTCAGCCTACAGAACCGTCTCACGAACGGGAACACCAACTGAGGGTCTAATGTTTTGGGATCTTGTCGACCTGCAAGAGAAGGTCGTTCACGCATCATCCTTAAAGTTTGAAAGTCTACCAAAGTCTACCTTGAAACTATCCGCCAAAGGCAATATGATTATCTAGAACTCCATTCTGTAGGGACCACTCGTAGACAATGGTGATGGTGTTATAGCTAGAGATTGTTCCAATATGTACGTATCTGTGACTAGGTAGTATCATTGATAAACCACATACATATATATTACATACCGTACCTACATGTATGCACAATACCTACTGTATCTACATACAAGAAGGAGAAGAAGGTGGAGGAGGGGGAGGAGGAGAAGAAGAAGAAGAAGAAGACGAGAAGAAAAGAAAACGAGAAGAAAACGAGAAGAAAAGAAGAAGAAGAAGAAGAAGAAGAAGAATGACACAACGGAAGTAAGGTTTTTGTGTACCGGTGAACCAACCTGTGATTAACGATATGATAAGGCCGATGATTATTGCCATCAACGTCCCTGATGCTCCGTACCAACAGTACGAGAGGTCGGCAATGTCAAACGGCGTATCTTGTACTCTGAAACAGGTTATATATATAATCAATTAAAAAATAACAAATTCTAGCTTAATGCCAAGATAATTGATAATCTTATAGCAGCATAATTATTATTCTGACAGTATGTCACAACAGTGACAATCCAATTAAAATTATATACGAAATGTTCACTCCCAAGATACATTGACGTACTTTCAATAACGATCTAACATAACTGCTATTTTGCGTTTTGTCGGCTTACTTCAGGTATCAATAACTCATATGCACGGTTGAACGTGTTTCTCGGTGTACGGAGGTTTTACATTACGTACTTTCTGGTAGACCATTCTCATTCTTAAGTGTGATTAATATTTGTTAGGTATAACGGAAATATCCAAGCATTGCCAACAACTGCGAACTGTTAATTCATTGTTTGGTGATGACTTACAACTACCGTACAGTCTTACAGAAGACTGCCGCCGATTGGCTAAAACTACGTGGGTTGTTCGTAAGTGATTGGTAGAGAAGTGTGAGTCAAGGTGAGATCAACGGTCGCTCTGACAGTCTAGTAATGTTATATCGTTGTTGAGCGTACGTCCATATATCTTGGGAATGAAACTTTCGTATCTAAATTTAAACAGCTGTTAGAATGCAACAGTGTAAACATTAATCCAAACGTTTCTGGAAGTGTTTATTGATTCGACCATTCTGTTGAAAGAAGGTATAATTCTTATTTGCATGGTAGATTTTGTTATCATTAGTCAGAATTTTAGCATGTCCAGATATGTACACAATTTAATGTTATATGTTAATATGCAGGGTATCGTTTCTCGAAGCTCTCGTATCTACTACTAGACCATAAGCACTCTCGTAGCGATCTCTAATACATGGCGCTCGTGCAATTACGAGAGCTCTATGGTTTAGTAGTGGATACGAGAACTTCGAGAAACGATACCCTGCATATTAACATATAACATAAATAAGAAATAATAATCAGTAATTAATCGCTAGCTACTCAGTGGCGCTGATCAGTTTGATGTATTCAAAACATACACGTAGATGTATAGTACTATCAATAACACATACATCTATAACTATGATGATCGACCGTGCACACAAAGCATGAGAACGATAACGATAGCGATAACGAGATCATTTGAGAAAATCGTTATTAATACACGCACAATGTAGTAGCTGGTCACACTGCAACGTAGTCCAAAGAATTTATCCTATGAATTTACTCAATTTAGCTATGGAGACGAAGCAACTTTGTCTAACTACAACGCATGTTCTCCTGATAGCGATAACACATCAGGCTGTTCTATACACTGTCACACTACGATGGGTTTCTAGTGTTCAATTACATGCAATTTGATTAGTTCTATAAACCAGATTGTAATTGCGAGTGCGCATGTGCAACATTACAACAATCGTCTTCCGTCGAGCTGCGTTGAGTTATTCTTGCCAACTTCGTTGCATCAACAGTTCTCACCAGAGGCCGCCACAACAAAACTATACATTCCGATCTAGTATGACAGCGTATAATAATACAGACCAATGTGTTATCGCTATCGGGAGCGCATGACTACAACGGTAACTACATCGAAATATCGTTAGTCTTTCCTCTGCGGCAAAATGTAATTCGGGAGATGTTTCACCTTATCGATATCAATATCGATATCGTTGTCAGGATCGGTGTGACCGAATATTTAATGCATACCGATACTCACCTATTAAATTCTGCATGTGTAGTCATCTCGTATATAAAACTAGTGTTACTCAACGATGTTTCGTTGTGCAGCAAGTCTGCGCATGCGTATGTTGGCGCCGGATGTAAGGTTGGAGAACGACGGCCATAAAGCTGACCGGTAATGCTGATCCAGATGTTGATCGCTAGAGATACGCTCCCACCGATAAAGGCACCCTGTGTTGTAAAAGGCATCTTGAAATTATTCAAAGCAAAAGAAAAGGAAACACCGGAAGATCCGTTTACTCTTGGCGGTAATAGGTGCATCGATGTTATGGAGGTTTCCTGTTCAGATCATATTTAAATATTGAAAACACAATATGGGGGGTTTGCCCTCAGGTAATGCATTTCGTTGTTTTGCCCACGGACCGATATCGATGGGGCGACGTCCCATTCATGAAAGGTGGGTATCCTACACCAGTGTGACTATCATGGTGCCGTTTCTCTAACCTCTCATTATCCACTATGAGACCATAGCGCCACCGCCATGTATTAGCGATCGCTATACGGGAGTGCTTATGTTCTTGTAATGGATGCGATACTCTGGTAGTTATGGAGGGATCCGGAAAAAGGATATTCGATATTTCTTTTTGGATGCGATTTTCAACAGGAAGGTGCGCATGTATAACTTGTATATAATTCATACATTTACAATTTGGTAATTTGGAGAATTATTATAAATATATCTTAAGATAGTCTTCAGAATAAATTATATATGTTGTATTACTTTTTCAAAAACAAAATTCGATTCCAATTGAGCATGCTGTTTTAAAGTTTATACTACATCGTAGTGGACGTACTATACCCAAATAATATTATAAACGCATTGGCTGAAAATATTAATTATATAACTGCATTGCGTTCACAGATAAGGACATACGTATTTATTTGTCCATGGGAATAAGGCACCAAGTATGAACATCCCGGTTACTGGCCCGCCACAGGCCCCAAATGCTGACAGCGACATCTACAATATACGGATGGACATCATACATCGATATTGTTACCTCAGAAAACTAACTGTACTGGGTTGTTAGTCAGCAAATGTAATCAAAGACCGCTGTCTGTACCGTTGCAATGCAGTTATAACCACTGGTATGTGAGCTAGCATTGGGTGCTCACAGGTTTACTGCAACATTTACCACTCCAGATCTCTACTGACCGAAACGCTAAACTGACAACCCATGATATAAGTGAAAGAATACTGAAAGCAGCTCTAAACCCCAATTTACAAAAAATAAATACAAATAAAATAAAATGTTGCAAAGTTAAACGCTTGCTCTACACTGAGAGCAAATTAAATGTTAATTTATAATTATGGATAAATGTGTGTTTACTCGACAATATTTGTAGTTCTTGTAGGAATAAATGTACCAAGTTCTACTTAGAAAGATAACAGTAACTAGAGGTAACGATCTCACCTGTGTTACCGGGCCCTTTAGAGACCGAGCAGCATAGGCAAGTCCGACGGCGATCAGCCCGTATATGAATACTGGGAGAAGCAAGTCATATAGTCAAGATTATTATGTTCAATATGCAATATTTACAAACAGTAGCGTGATTACTGGACAATTTGGGAATTAATGTTGGTATATTGTATTGCTAGTTGAAAATGTAAATTAATTATACATCCTGTCGTACAATTACAATTAAGTTAAATCAGATGATAAGTGTATACATTAGATAAATATTTTCTTATGTCACAATGCCTAACTTTATTCTGAATTCCCTCATCTGTTTTTGTGTAGCGTCATGAGCATGTGTACGACATGGAATAGGCGCGTTATAAATATGCATTATTATTAAATAAATATGTCCATTTATCGAATTGTTAGAAATACTTAATTGTTTTGTCGCCTTTGCTAAATGACATTTCCGTATACGATTGAATAATAAACATCATGACAATTATAGTCAACTATTTTGCATCATATCATATGTTAAAGGTATACATTATATAAATAGAAATGTTAGATAATCGTACTTCTATGATTTCTTCATTCTTAAGTAGAAATTGACCGTGCTAAATCACATTTACGTATGATTGGGTATTAAATGTTATGACACCTGCCTGCTAATTTAGCTATGGTCGTGACGAGTCGTTCTGATGCTCTGGCTTTCAGCAAGAATGGCCCCATTAAGTCTTCTACTGTGTTAGCAGCTAAACCGTTGATGCCTGATGAAAGCGTGCTGGACAAATGAAGTAAAGGAACAGATACATACAATTAATATACGAAGATTGCTTGTAATGAACTGGCCTCCATATATAATACTAGTAGTATTCCCAAAGCACAGACATAAACAAACATGTAAAATGCTATATGCGATACTGCATATATTCTTGTATATATAAAGACCTGGATTATGTACATAGAAAATACATATGAATGATATTGTAAACATTTACGGAAGAAACGAGATTATGGCGCTAGAATATTAGATTGTTAAACGATTGTAGTAAGATATAAGAATATTAATTACATTTGAATATGATACACAATCACGGCACCGTTTCACGAAGCTCTCGTATCCACGACGAGACCATAACTCTCTCGTATATGGTTTGTGTTACAGCGTATCGTAGTTGATGGCATCATGCGATAGTTTTACGAATGCTTCCCAGGCATCATTACTCAGCCCAAATCGCAACACATAACTCCTATTCTGAAATCATTGCTAAGCCAGTTCAAGGCGTTCTTCTTGGTGTACACATGTATAGATAACAGGGCTCCATGTGCAACCTATCTGTACCGTCCAGAATCACGGCATTCAAGCCCATACGGGCATTTCGATCTGGATGTCTACATGTGGTTTCCATACCACTCTACCATTACGGGAAATGATAGTCTACACCGTGGCTCCTGTTCTCTGGAATAGACTCATATAGACTCTAGCTCTCTCAAGCATTCAACAGTTTCATTGCCCAACTCGAAACTAATCTTTTACATTAGGTTAGACACTTCCTTGTAGAATGGACCTTGTGCACACTATTATTATTATTATTAATTATTTGTAGTAGACTAGTAGTAGTGGTAGTGGTAGTGGTGGTAGTATTAGCAGTAGTAGTAGTTTTGTTTTTGTTTTGTTTTTTTTGCAATGGGGTTTAGAGTCGCTTTCTAGAATCTTTCAATAACATCACGACTTGTCAGTAGCGCTGAATGTTGCAGTAAACCTGCGAGCTGGTACTGACAGACCAAGGATGATGACTGTAGTGCCACTCTACAGACAGTGCATCCTATCAATATCGCATCAGAAATGTAACTTCTGCGAAATTGAAGCCGG
>JAULBP010102786.1:0-19150 GCA_032355345.1 Lepetodrilus pustulosus
GTGTATCTAGTAGAACCCGATTCGTATACAGACAGATCTACAGCAACATACTGTATCTAGAAACACACACCCTCCAGGCTCTGACCATCTCGCTCTATACATTAACGTATGTCTGCCTGTGTATCTGGTCGTGTATACAGTAGGCTACACCACTTTAAAACCCTGGACGGATATTCCACAATACTCTCTTCTCGTCAGCTGAGTAACCGTACCCTGCCATTCCGGGGTGTCGGTTATCGGGTAGCCAGCCTGTCAGTCGCCACGGTAGGGATCTATCCCAGTCCTAGATCCCTCCTGCACCTCAAGTTACCTGTCAGACACACGGTAGGGGATGGTTCTGTGAAGTACCTCTCTTGATGGATGTACACGGCAACTAGGTATTCAGCTCGCTGGTGTTCTCCTTTTGATTCAATCCATGTGATACTGTTGGTATAGCAATAGTTCCCTTTCATTTTTAACCAGTATAAATAATGCAGTATTAAATTGAATCTTTTGTTATTTTCGTCAGTAATTTTGTTCTATTCAGTGAGTGCAAAACGTTACTAAATAAAATCAAACTCCGCCCCTAACCCAATAACGCCATATTTATTGAATTGTTTCAACGTTTTATCAATTGTTATCAAATCACAATGAGCAAGAATTACTCATATGTTACATGTAGCATGTAAACAGTGCATTCCAATTAAAATGGAATACAACCACAATCCCCTTTAGGATATTTCTTTCGAAAGAAGTCCACTTTCGATAAATTCTTCATGATCAAGTTAATAGTGGCAGTATCACTCTTATTAATTACTACACACGAATAAGTATTTTCCCATGAGCATGACTGGTGTTATCCGTACACATCTTAATGCTTTGTTTTCTACCACAATTCCCTTTTAAATGGCCCCCACTTCACTAGACATTCGGGGATGAAAGTCATGTTTATTCTCGATAATGAATATAAAATGTTGTCCATGGGCAGACCATCAGTAGTAACTTGAGTCCGTCTAGCACTCCACGGCGTACACATTACTAGTGCGGAAGATCTTTAATCTGCTTAGTATAACTGAAATTAGTGGTCAGACAAGGTCGAGATAAGCATCGCTGAGACCTCATGCATTCATTGTCAGGCCATTATCACTGCTTATCGCCCGAGTCCATCCGTTATGTGAAGTAGTGGCGGACATGCGTTCCTTCAACCTCGACACTAGGCCTGTGTACACAAAATATGAATTTTGATCGCAGGTATCTGCTTATCATCTGCGTACTGTAAGACCCCAGCCTAGAAAGGTAAACACTGTTCAACAGGTTCCATCCTCAGCAAAACAAACAGGTGATTGTACCAGTGCTTGCTTAAAATGTTTGAGGATATTTATACCAGAGGAAATCTGGAGACTTTTATCAATGGAATGTTCAGTGGACGGCGGCCGATACGGGGTTGATTGCCGGGTAGAGATGGCTAATGTTTAGTAGTTGTTGGAGGTCGCCATGCTCTTCACTAGTCATGAATAGCAAGGTATGCTTGACGTATTGACGGCATTCATCTCATGTCTTTAGAAGTGAAATTGATATCAATGTCATTTTGTGAAATTAGCCAGTAGTTTATTAATGAAAATGGTCCATACAGAACATAATCGTTTTTAAAAGTAATATTACAGACGATTACTTCATTTAGAATTACATTGATTCTTTCGAGAAATCTTAATCTTGTCTAAACTGATGGTCTTCTTCGAAGGATAGTTATAATATGGCAAGAACACTTTGAAAATGCTATGTTAATAATAACACTGCTATTTCCCCAGAATGTTGTTTATGTTTCCTTCATTACTGGATTTTCCAATACAGCAATGGATCTTTTCCTACACTTTGGTTTCTGAAAATATATCATCTTGTTATAATACTAAAAATAATATTGGCTACGTATAAAGCGCATTATTCCACACTTTTTACAGCGTGCTCACAGCGCCACAATAAACACAGAGTTAAAATCAGATAAAAAAGGAATAATTGAGGTTTAGCAATAATAGATTTTGATAAGATGAGTTTTAAGTTTTGACTTGAAGATATCGAATATCTGTTATCTGCCAGTTTGATAAGTTCAGGAAGAGTATTCCACAAGGTAGGAGCAGTATGGCTGAAAGATTGTGTCCAAAGAATTTCATATTTACATGTGGAACGGAGAGTAGGTGATGGTGATGAGATCGAAGGTTGCGAGTCGGATTGTAACAGAAAAGTATTTCACTCAGATAAGAAGGGCAGGAACTATTGAGAGGATTATAGGTGAGGCACGGTAGTTTAAAATCAATTCTAGTTCGGATTGGTAACCAGTGATGTTTCATAAACAAGTGTGTCATATGGTCAGTGATATGAGATCTGAAGACGATGCGTGCAGCGGAATTCTGAATGTTCTGTAGCTTGGACATAAGCTTTACTGAAAGACTAACAAGCACACTGTTTCAATAATCGAGACGAGATAGTATGAGGGATCTGACTAGGGCGTGGACTTTACCAGTACAGCCTATAGAGGAAATCTCGGACAGTTTCGCATGCCACAGAACCGAGAGAAACCTAAATGTTTGTTATAGCGAAGAGTTCCCAGCGGGGCTCGAACCATCCAAATAGGAAGGTGTAGCGATATCCACACGACTTCCTATACTTAAATGAACCCCCTGGTTTTCACAAACCGAAACTAAAGGAGTTTCTTTAAATTATGGCATTCTTTATTGTTGCCACCGTGCCAATGAAAACAAAGCTTCGAACCGGATCCTAAATGGGTGAAAGTTTAGATGATGTTGTGCCATAAGAACGATTCTAAGCCCGCGTGGCTTGCGATAGCTCACGTTCTAGGCTAGACGTTCGCCTCTCTGGTGGAACCCTCAACACAAAGTGTCATTCAGATCTATGTTTTCTTCATCGGCATGGCTTTTGACAGTTGAGAAGAAATTGTGCAATCAGCATTATTAGAAGGTCTTAAAGATGTTGAAGCTCTTCGTGGGCTCATTCTGGTAGTATAATTGGCTGCAGCAGGTTTTTGTGGGCTATCGTAGGTCTTCATCTCGTCTTGTACGATTTCAGAAGTGTCAAACCTGGAAACAAAGACTGGAGCTGTTAGAAGGCAACAGCGGATCTAGTTAACGCATCGTTCATGGCGCTAATTATTTCCTCTTTGACCTGTATGTCAAGGTTCCATTTCGTTTTGACTTCAAAATATACATTCTGTATATGATCTGGATTCTCTGAATATCAAAACATTCTTTTCAACCCATGGCACATTCTACTCGTATGAAATTGCCAGAAATGTGAAGCCATCATATTGTATGATTGTTTTGCATGTTGCACTGCATCGTTCAAGTGTTATTTTGAAGATAAAAGCATGGGAACCCATATGTTGCTGTTCCTTTATTCCTTATGTAACCATGGATACGCCGCATCCCTGATGCACAATGCAGATCCCGTGTGACGTGTTTCTTGACATTTAAAGCTATACTACCACCGATTAACTGTGAATATATCTTATACAAATGTTCACTCCGAGTGTGCTCGTGTCATCTGGTACTCGGGTATTAACTTGACATTGCAGATCTCAAATAGAGATTACTCGTATCATTCTAGTATTTGTAGTCAGCTGACCCCAGTGCCCTTATTTGGACGTCATGCTGGTGGAGGACTCGCACCACGGATATGCTTGGTGGTTTAAACTCCACAGAAACAATTAGCGTTATGTAAGCGTCGCTTGAACCCCTCTGCATCCCGTCCCCCAGTCCCTCACCTCACCCCGAGTGTCCTGTACTCAGCCACGTGACCCCTGCGACCTATGTGACCGATAACCACATGCCACGTGTATAATGTGAGTAATTTATTACCCTAAAATATCGCTGGTACATCTTCGCAGATATTCACTCCGCTATCTATATTTCAATGTATTGCGAGAGAATCATTTGCTGGATATATAGTCTCTCTCACAGTCTACTGGATATACTATAGTAACTGTGCTTGCCTTGTCCTTGATGTATGAACAGAACAGTACTTTGTTCTATGCACAATGGACGTGTAAGACAAAACATAAACATAAAAAAAAAATCAAGAAATGTATCTCGTCTCTATCCGCGTATTTATCAGCTCTACGTTCTGGTCTAGGTGATTATATACTATACAAAAGTGTATTTCAGGTTTTGAAATAAATATACACATATTTTGGTTCCATGTGGATGATAAAAATACTAATTCCTATTTCCTATTACGTCTAGACTTGTTATGTTACGTACGGAAGTTACGATAGGGGACGTAAGCACGGAAGCAATATGTTGTCTCAAGTTTGGCTCTAGCACCACTACACTGTGTAGTGCATTATTATGTACAGGTAACAAGCTGGCAACGTTACAACGTCTGAACCATCTCGCTCTCGACGTAATAATAGAACAATGGACGTGTAAAACAGAAAAATAAACACACACATACACAAAAACCCGCCAACAACTGTATACCGCCTCACTATCAGTGTATTATCAGACCAGAGTATTGGTTCTGTGATAGACTAGGTTCTGCTAACTAATTCTGTGCACGATAGGTTCTGTGTAATACAAGTTCAATGCACTGAAACCTTGGGTCAAGCACTGGCGCGCGTCAAGCATTCACATAACCCATCCACATCCATTAGTAATCTGGTCCGTGGCCAGACAATACATATCTATATCTACAGCAAGAACGCTTCCCTATCTGAATGTGACCACAGGGCGTGCTGCAGCTCGTGCCAAACTCAGATTTACAATAGCGCAGACTGGTGTTGTCCTAAGACCTCTGGAGATAACAATGATGCTGGTATTCCAGCCTGAACGAAGGTACCGGGTCTGTCTGATACTGAGAGAAGGTACAGGGTCTGTCTGATACTGGGAGAAGTTACAGGGTCTGTCTGATACTGAGAGAAGGTACAGGGTATGTCTGATGCTGAGAGAAGGTACAGGGTATGTCTGATACACTTCTCGCCTGCTTCAGGAAACACGGATGAAGACAGCGACGGCGGGAAAGATAGTTTGGACGTGTTTTTTTACGTGCCTGGTAATGTGTGTACTCACCCTTTGGAAGCTGGTCTGGATCTATCTCTAAACACAGAGAATGTTTGTAACTTTTAGAAGATACCAGAACGTGTTTTTTCTATTACTTTCTGGGAGAAGTCAGATACAATGCAATGCCATCATGATCATCGTGAAAGATAATTCGCCATCAGTTCTATAAGATATATTGCCATCAGTTCTATAAGATATATTGCCATCAGTGCTATAAACAAGGTCATGAATGGGAGGCTTAATTGTCCAGTGCTGAGCAATATTCCATAGCCATAGTACAACTTCTGAATAGTACTTTTAACAAAAGCATTGGACAAGACACAATCATACTTTTGTCTGTATTGTTATGCCCTAAACAAGAGAAAATGATATGATGTTAGCAAGGGCAACTTAGAGATCATATCCCGTATGTTCCAATGTATTTTAGATGCAAAACAAGTCTGCGACAAAAGATGAGAACTATTTATGGGATATCAGCCTTTGGATCATAATCACATACTTTGGTAGAAAAAAAATATTGAATGTGGAAACAGTTTAGTATTTATGTAACACAAAGGAAAGCAACGGCTCTGTTGTATCTGACTACGTGTACTCCTCCTGCAGCTATGCGACTGTTATCAGAGAACTAGACAGAACACAGTTTCTGGCAAGAGACCACTAGTTCGGACTGGTGATCGTCTCTATATTGTACTGTGATGTAGAAAGTCTGTTACGTGTAGATGGCTTATCAGCATGAACACGTTGTATATTGGCTCACAATCGTCGTACGGCATTCGTTTTCCTTCACGAACGTACGGCGGATAACGTGGAGTTGATACGTGTAGTCGTATCAGAGACATATATGGCCTGAAAATACCTGAGGTAGACCCTCTAGGTTTGCCTTCAGCGACCTTAGAAGCCCTACCGTCTGACTTTGAACAATACGAAACAGAGGTTTCATCCTCGTTTAAAATCAATCAGTAAAATGAATTCAGGGTAGCAAGACGTTTCTATTGTTGCCTTCTCCGAGGTTACCCATCTTACAGCTCGTAAGTACCTGTGGCAAGTACACAGCGTGGCCCTCTATGACGGCAAGGTTCATTACACTGGGTAAGAGCCGCCAGGGGAGGTAATTACAGGGTAGTCCTAATCGTCCTGGGGTACTCGGGATCAACATGGCGACACTAACTAGTTAACCTTCGTGCTGAGACAGTCTTCTTATGGTCGGAGTTCCTCGGTTCCTTGAACACCGCTAGTAGATGATGTCCATTAATATTGGTATAGAGAAACTGTGGCCACCATAATCTTTCCTTTAAAATAGAGGAATACGATACGGTGTTAATCTATTTATATGTTTTTATTTTCATTTTAGTTTATTTATTTATTATTCCTTTTAGTTTATGTATTTGTTTTCATCCTATGAAATATTTATGTGGAAACTGGGAAATAGGATCAGTTAATTTCATAATGAGAAAACAAATCTGCATGTATTTTATATTCTACTGACGGAAGTTAACGTGATTGAAAACATTAGCTTAATTTGTCATTATTAAATAATCATGCAATCAGTACCTACTTTGAAATACTCCCGACCCTGCCAGTAGGTTGACCTTAGAAGTCAGTTTGAATCAATCTTAAAACAATTAATAATAAGGTACGGCAGTAAATTAAACCATGGGCTTGGTTCAACGCCATCAAAATCAGATACGAAACTGACGCTCCTTAGATAACCTGGCGGCGGGTCTTTATATGACCGTCAATATTATATCCTAGGAGGACGGCTGATCGTCTGATTTGAGATTGGATTTGGTCGAGTAACTGAAGTAAAATAATGAATTGCTATTTTTTTTTAAGTAATCGTATTGGTAATAATATACTCGATTATATAGTGAGGACAGATCGTGAATGGGCGAGTTATTTGTGTAGTATCAGTTGCTTGTCATTTTGATGATGTGTTTTGTCTTGTAGTGATAATACTGATGGTATTTTAAATGGATGAGCTAGGCATGATTATCATTGTTTATATGTGTTGTCGCTCGTTGTTCGATGTTTTTAATAGATTCACTATTCTTAATAATCCTTGACCAAGTTCTTTATACGGTAGTTATGAATCAGCAACATTATTAATGTCATTAATAGAAATAGAGCGAAAGAAACTTAAATTTCAAGCAATTGAAAATGTTTATATCACACGGGAAACGGATTGCAATTATAACACGCGGTTTATTCTGATGGTAGAATGTAGCAGATATATCACAGGATCTAAATGCTTTGAAAGGCCTACCACCAAACTCATTTAGGAAGCTCGTCCATAAAGTGGCCACGGTCCCAGATGTCATTGAAAAGTTTAAATTAATCTTTTCATGTAGTCAGTGGTCTTTCAAGCTGATAAGGCAAGGCCGCTGAACTGGTCCTCAACCTTTACCCCTCTCTACGAGATGTCATCTTGCTATCATACTTTAGCACTCCTACTGGACTCGAGATTGCTGTTCCCTCCTTCACGATTAAAGCGGTTGTCCCTTGTTCTCAAGTCGTCCCCGACGCTGACGAATATTTCTCTGGGTCCATGATGGTCGTAATCCAATCAGCGGTGTCTAGGTATGACGTCCTGTAATCCGCACCAACACCTTCAATGGAATGAGAACAGACGAGAATTGGAGGAGGTGCAGACGAGAGCGGACACCCTGGAGAGCTCAGTCAGAGGGGTTAACCCTCGACCCGCCTGCTTGATATTGGCTTCACTGATCGATATACTACTGGGCTTACTAACTTTATCAGACCCGGCATTCCAACTGTATGTGTCAGACATAGGTCCGTCCACCTGTTGGACTTGTACTGGGCTGTCTGAGTGTTGTAAGAAGCAGTTCCATGTGTAGTATATGCGTGGATGTCCTAACTTATTGACCAATTTGAAGTTCCTGGGAGATATGCACTCTGGCGTTGGCAGTTTTCGTTAACAAATTAACTGTTCTTGTTTTGTCCTTTCTCTGAGAAATCCTACGTATGATGTTAGTAAAAATAGAAGACGTGGTCTATTGCTGAAAATTGTGAGTGCTGTTTCATTTTGTGGCAGTTGTCATGAAGCTAAGATGTTGTCTTCTGTGAAGACATGTTCAAAACGGCAGCAAGTTAAAAATCTCTGTCAGTTTCAACAATGTTTTTCCACTTACGTGACAAATAGCAAAAGGAGTGTACTCAATAAGGTTAAAAAGCTTATGAAACATTTCACGGTATTCTGTAAAACCCATATTCCACATGTCGTTACCGCGGGTCTGAATACCATGTCTGAATTGTGTTTCTTACGACATTGCATTTCTAAAGTTCTTACTTGACATTATTTATGAGCGTTATATGGTTCTTTGTTATTGAGTAATTGTCTAGAGAGACTAACACCCGAGAAAACAATTACGTCTTCCATGTCTAATGCAAACTTACGACATCGGATTCCTTGATAGAAGTCTGCATTCTGCAACACACCTATGTTCCACTGTGCTGTTCATTGTTCATCCTACACGATCCATGAACACATTTGTATCAGAAACAATAAGTGGACAAAACGGTATTTGAGATGTTAAGTGTTTAACTGTCTTAATCATGCTACGAACTATAAAACTTCATTTTTTTCATAGCGTTTTTTTGTGTTCAAAATTGAGTGTCACCATCCTGCAATGGATTTGTTTGAAGGATCTCGAATAAAACTCCCTGGGGATTCGCGATCAGCGAGCCGGGAGCTTTGTCAGATCCTACAATAGATCCCGATGACAGCTGTCTCCGACTAATTCCCAGCAACCGTCAGGACAGTGAGTTGGCGCTACCACAGATTGACTTCAACGTGTTCGCTTTCAAAGAAACACGACAACGTTCGACTTCTGATCATGAAGGTTTATGCCTTGTTTGCCAAAAGATAGAAGTCGATAACAAGATTTTTTTCATTGGCAGCTGATATGCGTGAAGAGGCTATGCATGTCAAATTGGAAGGAAGATTCCACACTGTGAAGATGTCTGTGCAATGAGCAGACGTAATTGCCTTTGTTAATTTCAATTTTTTGACAGGCGATGCCAACTCTAGAAGAGAATATATTTTTTAGCCCAAAGAGAAAATATTTCGGGTATTATCAACACAGTTATACACATATTCAACATTCCACTATTAATTTAATCCATATGTAAACTATTTATATAGTGGGATGTGTATAAAAGTGAATGCTGATGGCATTTATTAACTGAAAAAAATGCATCGTTACTAGGCTAATTAAGATAATTTAGCGTTGATATTTTATTCACTTTAAAAACGTGGCATTTGTTGACATTTTGCTGTTTCACAGAAAACTGACGGACGATGTTTGCATTATCATTTTGGTTGTATTGACTATTGTAGATATTGTATGCATTAACTGAAAAAACTGTAGAAATTGTAAAATAGGGTTTTCAAATAGTTGGTGTCATATTCTGCTTCAGAAAAGTCTGCATTCTGCTATTCGAATCACGTTCTCAGTGAAGCACGTTTACCTGGTGACAAATGTCAGATACATGTATCTTGATAGAATGTTAACAGTAAACGATCTGAGGAAGTTTATGATCTTCACCAATTCCAGTTTATGTCAATTTTCGTCTCGAGAAGATTTTCTCGCTTATATATTATTAATTGAAAATGTAATATTAATAATTATATATTTTGCTGGAAGTGGTAACACACGTGGGTAGCATCTAAGACGTGCATACCAAAGTCGTATATCATTGTCTATTCAGCTCTGTCCGGTCGCCGTATGTCCCAGCAAACTCTAACTACCACAGTCGTGTCTGGCGAGGCTCGGAAGTCTTGCCATTTAACCTATTACATGCCATCATGCCACTGCGCGACGATGCTGCTGTTTCTCGGTGAACTCGTACCAAAGTGGAGAGCTGTATCTATGACAGTCCTTGGGTGCAGTGGCACAAGGCAGAAAATTGGCCCAATAAACTCCCCCTTGTCTCGGTCGTATTATAGCGTTACGAGCGTATCTTTATCAAGAGAGCGAGTCAGGTGCCTCATCGCGACGAATCAATTAGGAGAACGGGGTATAATATAAGTGGGGTGAATTAGTCTGGTAACTTGCAAGGTGACGCGAGTCTATTGCACGCGCTCATGCGTCAGATTCATATCAATATTCAGACAGGAACTATGCTCAGACATTAAGAGATTCCTCCTGGTAATCTAGATGTTCCTTCTAGACTCGGTCCCGAGTACGCAGGCGTGTTTGCACGTTCTGCGCGTGCTGTTGTGGCTCCACCTTTAACGAGTTCCTCGATAAACATCGCCTCCAGAAAGCTCTATTAATTCCTAGTAACACGTCAGCCAAGAAATCTGGAGATTACCTGCTCCTTTTCGCCATCATCTGTTTCCACAGCGGTACATCGCAGGAAATCAGTGAAGACTAGTTCCAGACACGTTTCTCAGCATCTGTGTTCCACTTCAAACGCTGTGCAAGTCTTCATTCCATCATCATGCATCTATCGTAAGGTTATGACGTTATTCGTCCTCTGAAAACAAAACCTTACTAAGCAAGATGTTTATCCTTGGACCTGTGCTAAGCCAGAACCATGTCCATGCAATTTCTGGAAGCCTTGACGGACAATAGTGCCAACGGTATCTTAGAACATACTCTACCAGACTATCTCTGCAGTAGTTTTAACGACTGTGCAGTGGACCTGACCAGAATGCGTGTGGTTCCAAGGCAGGTTAGATATGCGTGAAATGCAGGTTATCTGTGAGTTCCGGAGATACTTGTAACTGCCATTAGTGTAATCTCTTATCAATATCTGGTCAAGGGTCCCGATGTGTCCAGCCACCACGGTGAAGAGCCTTTCATCCCTCTTCATTTGCCCGGCAGTAATGTAGCGGAAAACAAAGTGCCTCTTGGTGTAGCTTGCGTCTTCAGGAGATAGTAGATACATGTATTTGTATGAGTGGTTTTAAGCATGAGTGAGCGAGCGATCAATTTGGGGAAATAATAGTACTAATAAATGAAATACTAACTACTGGAAGTAGTACCTCTTTCAAGTATTTACATATGAATGTCTTGTGTTATGCTTCAGCCTCATTTCCCTTCAAATATGTAAATACCCATGAAGTATTTCTGCTTGACTTATGCAAGACAAACCCCATTTTTCTTCTTCGTGTTCTTTATGTGTTATGCTTCAGCCTGATTTACTTATGAATACGTATGAAGTATTTCTGCTGGCTTTATGTAAGACAAACCACACGTTTCTTCTTCATCTTTTTCTTGAAAGAAAATGCATCCATGTATTCTTTTTACAATAGACAATGCATGGCCATCGGAAAGCCCTACGATATTATAAATGCTCCCCAGAAAATGTTTTGAACTAGCCTATACACAATCTCGGGAACGATGTTATGAAAGTCATGTTGAAACACCCAATTAACCTAGGACACTCGCAAGCTACTGTAGGCCTACTATACACATGTAGAGTAGGCAATACATGCGACTTGTCTCTACACGACAAAAGACAATACATAAAGAACCGGCATCTAGTCATTATAGCTAACAAAGCAACAACATACCATCACAGCAATCTGTCCGTCTTGTCTATACTCGAGCATTAGGAAAACAATGAGAAGAACAACGCACGGCCCTCTACCCTGACAGTGACCAACATTCCAGCATCTTCCTCCACCGAATTAATCATTTGCTTTAATGGTTTAAGTAACACCGCTGACAAGTCTTGGGGACAAGCAGCCGCCTTCGGTACTTCGCTACGGTGTGTCCATTACTTGGAGTATAGTATTGGGTTACTTGGAGTATAGTATTGGGTTACTCAGCCTGTTTTTGCTAGTAGACATGCGCTGTTTTCCATGCCCATCAATCACAGCGGTGTCGTAACGACATTATTCCACCGCTATTAGGATGTATTACTGCGCGTGGTAAAGTCACTCACTAGCGGTCTTCAGTATCATTTCCTCGTTCATCATACAGAGGCAATGGGCATTGGTGTCGTTTGACATAGGAATGTATCTCCATGCTATCGTGTTTCAATATGTCTTCTTACTCCCCCGATGACGATGGTTTGCGACTTTTCTTGACATTTATTTCTGTCTGTCTACATATCCTGTTTCTGGATGCGCTGATGACAAATAAAATACTGGTGCTGTCTTTCAGGCGGTCTTTATACAGGAATAAGTCACGTGTGGATTGGAATGACACGAAACACGAAGAAACATTCTATTGAAAAGACATGTTGTTTTTTCTTGTTTTTGAAAGAAAGTGAAAATTGTCTATCTGTGATCAAACATGATATTCTGTGGATGTCCTGTTGACTGTTATGAACACAACGGAAGAGAACTGAACATACGTGTACCTCAGTCGTGTAATATTATATACTATCAGACATGTAGTTACCATTGCATTACGTAAATATACCCTACATAAAAGATCGTTTTTACCGGAGCTATTTATACCTAGATTAAAAGGGGCAGGTAATTTATTAGATATTTTGAAAGGCAGTCTATAAGAATAGCGATATAAGATAATGATAATATGAGACAAGCATTAAGCAGGTTCTCGGGTTATCTTTACGTTGAATACCAAATAGGAGTATAACACCCACACACGAACTATTGTACGTGCTTGTAACATGACCTCTATATTATGCTATCACTATTACACGAGTGCTTGAACCACTCTCGGCACTTTCTTACAAACTAAGGATCAATATCCGCTCTTACTCTGGTACTCACGCGCTGAAAGAGTGCGTGTAACTTGCTTATGTATAGTAAACGGAGGTATTATAGTTTGCCATATTTGATGATCATCAAATAATTTAATACTAGTAATATTTTCGAATTCTCTATATGTGTTTTCCGTAAATATGAAGGTAATGTCGTGTTATATGCACTTGTACTTGTACTTGTACTTTAGCTAATGGCCCACGATGGACATGATGATTCAATGAAAGATACAAAATCCAAAATACAAGTCATTATCTCATCCCTGTCCCGAGAGTTTCCATTGCAGTAAGTAATGTAATCATAATGCAATGTAAGGTCTTGGAAGATGGTAAAGCTCTAGGAGAACTGCAATCATACGTAGGATTACTGAAGTATGGTATTATCTGGACTATGTGCTCCTTGAGACTACGTTGGATCCAGAAATACATTCTTGTTAGATAATCAGTATATTTGTTCAATGATGCAAGCAGCGATTCATCTATATAATAAGTGTAATGATATGCATGTACGTATGTTATAACGGTAACTTCATCAGGTTATCAATGTCTGTTTGGGTTAGGGAGCCCACGGTTTCCTACAATCTTGTTTTGCACCCATGTTTGACATTCTAGCTTCCTGTTATTAATTAAACAGACGTGGCTGTACTCAATGATATTTCAAATATTCAACAGGAACAGGTTTTTATATATTCACCTCCCAAATTTCACCTGTCAACGAGAAGAGCATATTGGACAGGGCTCAAGGTTGCCTTAACGCATCAAAGCTAAGGAACTCGGCACATTGCGAAGTGACACTTGTCACAACAGAGCACGTGTGAATTTTATACACGTTCGTTGAACCGTATCAAAACTAGCCTTCGTGTGGAAAGTGAAATCATAATGATATCATATCATAAGCCCAATGTTTGCATAGGGCAAGCACACCAACGGTGACGTCGTGATTCAATTTAGAAGCAGTGAGGACATTCATATTTGGCCATTGTGAACCGCTGTCAAATAACGTATACATGCTTTCTATATTTGTCTACTGGGGGTATTTGGATCAAGCATCAAGTACTATTTCCTACCAGGCAAATTCTTCATGTTGTGTTATGGAAAACATATACCTATATGCCACCAGTATTCAAAGCAGACAACGTATAACTTTGTTTCCTGCATGTATTCCATATCAATTTTAATGGAATGCTGGTTCAATTACATGGGGTCGTCTATTTACATTACATGCATATCATTGTCTGCTTTATGAGACATTAAAACCAATGAATCGTAGTGACACATGAAGAAATACTAGATGTAAATAATATATACAATTGACTTTTGTGTCATATTTTACGATAAACTTGTCTCCGATCTACCGCTGCCTATCGTCTGTTGAGAGTATATATACGAAATATTACCCATAAAACTCTGAGATCTCTAAGTATGTAAGAAAGGAGGGACGGGCAGGTGATATTAAATGCTTGCGTGTAACTGTGCGGTGGATGTTCAAGGTAACTCATCCGTGAAATGGAAATAACCCATGGCTGTGCTAAACATACCAAGGAAATTGACTTTGTGAAATGTTCTTATGGTACCTCGCTACAATGTTTACATTATTTTGTATGGGTTGCGAGACGTGCTGAATACATACGTCACCGTCAATGAACTATAGATGTATTATGAGGGTGCTATAAAGCATGCGTATATTTAAAACTTTACGACGGATTTGTTTAGATTTAGTAAAATGTTTTATATTGTGAACTATGGTCTGTTTCTCTTGACTTAAGTGTTTATCCAAGTAATGTCATAATGATGTCAATTTGGTAAATGTGTTGCTCACTTTATCTGGTGTTGCACTGCATAACATTGTACCTGTCCACCAACGGCGTCATGTTAAGTACATGTATACCTTTTAAGTGCATGCCTACCGTTTAATGGCATATGCTTATTTTTCTATATACAATGTAAGCCTATACAGCTGAGATTGTTAACAAATACTAGGAAATAATTGACATTGAAAATGCTTACCGCTACTTTTAAAAACTAATTGGAGGGAATATTTCAACAAGTAATGTATATAATGTATATGCATGCGAAGTTCTGAATGATGAAGTTGTTTTGCTTGTTTGTTTTTGGTTTGTTTGTGTTTGTGTAGTTGGGTTTTTATGTGTGTGTGGTTTTTTTTATTTGGATGGGGAAGGGATATGTTTGTTGTTAATAAGTATGGTATCTTCGGGTTATTGAATACACCAAAAACATGCATAAACATGGCTATCACATCTGATTAAACCGCGATGTATATTGACTTGACGAAGCATTACAACAACTACTAGACTACACCCTCCGAGCATGACGACGGCACACGCTGTGTAATTGCAATCCGTTCTGAATCCGAATAACTGACTGGCTCTGACGCCAACACGGCACTATGATGATTGATGCCAGGCAAATGTCGGGATCACAGCTATTATACCTTTTGTCTGGACTTGCATGAATGAATGACATAGCGAGGCTGTTTTCAGCAGGTAATGAAATCATAGTATTTGTAGTCGATACGCGATTCACGAGTGTCCGTGTGGCAATCCGGGAGATTTCAGATTGGTCGATGGACGCCATCGTAAGAGTCAATGAACGCACACTTCTGAGGAAGTCACGGATGTCAAGATCACGTCATATGTAACTTGTCCACAAACACTCATCCCGATTGCTTTGTGAATATATGTAGTGTAAATAGTGTAGATATGATGAAGGGCGCATAGTAGCTATCCAGTTACTGAAAGGGATTCCATCTTTTCCAACAGTATTTCAGAAATCGTAGCACTCAACTCTATTGTTATTGTTCAAATCAAGAAATGGAATCATATTTCTATGAAATGCTATGCGAGTGATAACCTCTAGTTAATAATGGTGACGGATTGAAAAATTCGTTAACTAAGATAGGAAAAGGCGGCATGAACATGCTTGTAACCTTGAAACAGAAAGTAGACATTTGCAGTACCGGATGTCTAAATAAACCACCGAAAGTAAAGTTGTCTACAACAGGAAGAGTTCGTTTCCATGCACACGCGAGCCAGCTTTTCAATGTTTGTGAAATTATAAATATATTATATATTTAAAGTTTTACTTGTTATGACTAAAAAATTATAAAGTTAAAGTATAACTAAAAAATTATAAAGTTAAAGTTACAGTATAGTCATGTCTTGATGTCCATTCTAAAGTTAGCAGCTAAATATATGAAACATGTCACAGACACAAGGAAAAACAAGGGTGCTTTCTTATAGATCTCAGAAAGATTCATTGCCAATGCAAAAAGTAAATTTTTGGATGCCTTAAGTATCTAATCTAAAGGCTTCAAATAAGTTAAATATCTATTTCTGATAGAGTACTATTGTTACCAGAGTGGAAGCATACATAATATTCTAATAATAATATCTCTCATGGAATAGAATCAGTCTACATGTCTACAGTGTAACATGATCATCTTATTGGTTTAAAATACGTCTACAACCTATCTTAATACTATTGCACTCCACAGATTAGACGTCATTAATATTGTCGTGAAATATACAATAAATTAGCCATATTTCAGAATATGATAATGTTCCCTTTTCATAAACATATGTTTTATTTTCAGGCGTTTGGACCGGAATCTACTGGTTTCCACTCCAGACAACTTGTTTGCGAATATGCCGAATCTCCTGAGGCTGTGAGTACACTAGTTATTCATGAGACAGAGAGCTCTTCATTATGCTGTGACATATTAAACCAGAATATGTAACTGCAAAACAGTGATGAAATTGTAAATGTTTACAATATGCAGGTGCATGGCTAATGGTGAGCTCTGTGTGAAAAGACTAATCCTTCTTTTCTTTGCAGGTGGTTTTCATTAATTAAGTTAAAACTGGGGCACATATGGAATCATTTGAAGTTTTATAACGTTTTTCATTTGAAAGATTAATTAATATTGTTGTTGTGATGGGTTTTTTTTGTATGACAATAGCCCACATTGCGGAAGGCGATTGATTATGTGTTCATTATATACAGGGTCAGATACATAGAATCTCAAAAGATTACCACACCAGATTTATTCTAGAAACAATAAATAATGTTGCTTCCAAGATGGCATGATATATTATATTTGTCCAATATGTTATCAGCCATCCTGACAGGGAAAGATTATTAGATTATCTGATTATTATTCCTGTACTTTGATGACAATCATCCCATTGTTATTTCCAACACTCCACACCAATAACTGTAGAGTTAGTATCAGTGTTTCCACAATTGTCACGGCACTCGTGTATTCAATGAGTCTCATAATGATCTCCTTCAATACCATGCTGGCCTTTGCATTCTCTGAGTGTTCATTTAGTACCATGGCCCATAGGCTCTTGCCAGGGCAGGGGGATCCCTCCTATAGCTAGCGTCCACTTGTGTTACCTTTCCTTAGCTGTCCGTGGCCACTAAAAGCTTTTCAGCACATTCATGGGTCTTCACACCTAGCTTTTCTTTAACCAGGTGGCTGGAGGTTTTGCATTCATCCCCGCACATCTACTCACAAGTGTCAAGCCTACTGGCCTCTATACAAATCCCTGTCTTTCAGCCCGCTCAGATTAGTTTCTTCTTGACGAAGGCAGCCGTATTTGTAAGGGTTGATACAGTTAACTAGAACTGTCAACACGTTGGACAATCGCTGGCCACTAAGAAAAAATATTGAAGAGATTACATTTTATAAAGAATTTCAACAAGGCTGTATTCAAGATGTTTGTCAATTTATGTTCAGAATCATGATTGTTGAATGGTGTAGAGTGTTGCATAAAGTGTTCGCATTCTTGAGGTTTTGCTTTAATTGATCATGTTCAGGTTGATAAATGCATGGTACGTACTTGGAATGGAAGAAGTGTCTGGGTTGGGTAAGGTCTTGTATATTTGTACTGAATTTAGTTCATGAATGGTTTGTCTAATTACCTCATTATTCTATAGTAAACATGCTCCGAGTTCAATTAAAGCCATGTTTATTATCACACTGGCTTAACTTAATAGCTGTGAGAATAAATATTTAGATTTGGATACCTATTATGGAGCTCTACCCCTTCAACTATGCGTATTGAACTTGTCATGTAAAAACATGATCTGGATGTCTGCCGTGTAGTGTTGGTCATATTAATGTACCATATTGATTTCAATTCCTGTTTACGTATAATCATTCACAGAATTTTTTTATTTCTTATTGAGCACATTTCATTCATGACTTGGGTGGCTTTGGATTTGTCATAAGGGGTTTCAAATAGGAATTGAATAATCGGCAGCCATTACTGATATGATCTCACTGTAAATGCTTGGTAATAGTCAATGAAGTTTCATTCATTAGTCTAGCAGGGCATGTGACCGGATACACTATACATACGTCAGATGTCTCACAGATACAGTGGATCTCCATACCCTGCAGAACATTGGCTCTCATTTCAATAGTAACACAGTCCACCATCTTTATCAGCTGGCGAAATCTTAATAACCTTGAATAACTTTGCTAAACCCTCTTTAACACTACGACATTGTTCCATATCCCTGTAGCATTCAATTTTCATATCATATTTCAATTAATTATAACATGTGCGATATCTTTTTACAAAATGCTACCAACCTACACCTACTTTAGAACAATATAGACAGCAGGTATATTTTCATTGTTGTTTATGGGTTGGGTAAGAACTGCAGAGTAGATCTGTTACAGTGACTAGGATACATAGAGCTGTATCAAGCACGATAGTTGAGCCTGGCTGTAAACACATGCAATTGTGTCGTGGTGAGATTGTGGAGACAAGATGAAGATTGGGTGGATCGTTTGTATTGAGGCGAACACCCAGGTCAGAGCTACCTTGTCACTAATACCTCGAGGTGTCGGCCTGCACAGAGCATTCTGATGCAACTCCTCTCGGAGACGTCACAGAGTATTGACGAAGTGTCCTCCTCCATGCTTAGTGTTGAGCAGAACAAAGCAGCCAGGACATTTCTTGGCAAACCTTGCAGTCTCGGCGTAGCTGCTTGTGTTCTGTCAGGTATTACTAGCCTCAGCTAGACTATCCATAGTCTCAGAGGGTGAAAGTTAATAGTTTAAATATAAATTTTATTGATTGGTATTATGTTTTTATATGAAAGGAGCCGCTGAAATTCTTTATGAAACAATCTAGACTTGCTTTACAGGAGTAGTTGGGTGAGAACAGGATGTATGTAGTTGGGTGAGAACAGGAGTAGTTGGGTGAGAACAGGCTGTAGTTGGGTGAGGAGTAGTTGGGTGAGAACAGGTTGGGTGAGAACAGGAGTAGTTGGGTGAGAACAGGCTGTAGTTGGGTGAGAACAGGCTGTAGTTGGGTGAGAACAGGAGTAGTTGGGTGAGAACAGGCTGTAGTTGGGTGAGA
>JAULBP010102787.1:0-10736 GCA_032355345.1 Lepetodrilus pustulosus
GAGAGAGAGAGAGAGAGAGAGAGAGAGAGAGAGAGAGAGAGAGAGAGATGGAGGAGAGGGAGGAGAGAGAGGAATGGTAGCAAGTGCATATTTACTGTTACAAACGTACCATTTTCCATTACGAATAGCAATCTGTGAGACAACGTGTATACATGTCTCCCCCTCTCTTCCTTCCTCTGTCTGCTCTGTATCTGTGTCCAACTATCTATCTAGCTATATATTCCACGACACACACCAGTTCGCACCGTGCTGTTGCATCTTGCTATAATGGTGGCACATCTTACTGTCGTGGTCCCTTACCAGCGTTTAACCAAGTTACCGTTTCATGAAAATAGTACGTAATTATTACGTAATCAGCCATCAGCGATATAGCATCTACGATTGGTCATTTATTTCCACTTCCATTTTCTATTGATGTCTGCGAATGCTTATCGCAGCAGGTGGCAGATATCCGGTTGCAAATGTCACACGTTATCGTGAATATTTACAATTTCTTATAACACGGCTCATATACATTTTTATATTTAGAACTATCTTAGCATAGAATGCACTGCAATGTTATCAATGATGTAAAGGTTTCTGTACGATCACACGCTCAACTAGTTCAAGTGTGCTTCGGCACTGTTATACCTATACTACAAGGCCTCCCATTATAGAAAACCAGTTTAATAGTTGATACGTTTGACATTGCAATCCATACATAGACAGTTTCAATTTTCAAAAGGTTAATGAGAAACCAATACGAGTTGATGTGTTATATGGGACACAACTTCTAGCTTCTGATCACGGATGTCGATCATCGTGCGGGAGCAGAGTGCAAAGTGCATACAAATGGAAAACATTTACACACTATTGCGTTTGTACCTAAAATAAATGTTTTCACCATTCTACGGCATAGCCCCAAATCCTTGGCATACATCTGTGAAGTAAACAGTTCTTTAAATTCTGAATATCCCCTTAGAGGTAGTTGTTTTTAATTTTCCATCTATCCGAAGTATTCCAACAGTTCTTCGTCGTTCACAGTAAGGAAGTCTCGAGATGTTCCGATTGTTATAACGAAGGAATATATGTTCGCTATTTTTTAAATAAGTAATATAATTAAAATATATTTCCTCGAAATCTTATTTTTATGTGTATTTATTTATTCGGTCAATAGGTATAACAAAATAAGCGATTGACAAATGCTATCATCGAAAATTTGGGCATGCTAAACTAATAAACTACAGTTTACAAATATTTAATTCTCAATATATTAATGTATTCCAATTTAAGGTCTTTGCTTCGCGAATGTCAACTCCACGAACATCACGGGCTCAAGTCGAGTTCTGTTGTCGAGATTTACTTGATTAGAGGACATCAACTGAAATTAGAGTGTGATTCAACTCTGGCAGTTACATGTACCCCCGCTTTTGGCATACATCACAGGTTCCACTCAACAGTGGACGTTTGGTCCCCATGGCGGGAAACCTAGTAGGCAGTACAGAACTCTAATGCATTGTATTCTCTCCACAGGGCATCGCCGTCAACTAAGAGCAGGTTGATATACTCCCGGACAAGCAACCCAATCCTATGGAATGCCTGGCCCGTAATATAAATTCATTTGTAAGACCCGAGTCCTGTATACCGTCCATTGATTTGTTGGATCCCTTGTACAAATACGCGCCTATCAAGCGCTACTTAATCTATGAACGTTAATTTAACGTCGATGTGTTTGTCGCAGCTCCCTTCCATCAAGCGACCATCAGGACTAATTCTGATCCAAATCCGTTTCTCTCAGATCAGCCTTGGCAGCTACCAGTCGACGACAGGGACGGCAACGTCCTCTGCGGTAGTCGTTGACGTGGTCCCATGATGACGATAAAGTCGTCCGCCGCGCGCATAGTTACTTCAAGAACGATGGCAATTCTGACGTTCAGATAAAGTTCCTTTCCTTGGAGTGTTAAAAGTTTATATCTTTTCCTACTTCCTGACTCCGCTTACAAACCCGGTCTCTTTCGAACACTTCTAAGTGGATCCCATTCCGATCAATAGCCGAGCCGGATTCTATATAAACCCGAGCAGCTCCGCAGCAGTGTATGCGACCACTCGCTCACGGCATCGAGCCGCGATGAGAGGCTTCAATTGAACGTGATATCGAGGTGTCAGGTCCTCTGAACTTGAAAGTTCGTGACGGAATTTCATCGGAAATACGGATTTACACTTACATGATGGACAATACTCGCGTGTGCGTGGTGCTATGGTGCCTGTTTCTCAACTGTATATATTCAGAAGGTAGGAGCTATAATATTACGTTATAAAAAAAAGTTTTTGTACATGTCGATACTTAGCTTATATATATATATATCCGTAGTATTTAACTATACTTAGTACATTCAAATGCGATTCTCTATTCCCTAATGGTATGTCCACATTGATATACTGTACACACGTATACGGCATTTTGCTTCCACAAATTGGATTCCAACTTACAAAAGTTGGTTACGTAGATGGTTTATTAGCCAGGGTATCTTTTCACAAAGCTCTCTTATCCACTAAGAGAACATAGCGCTCTCTGTGCAGTGCATTAGCTATCGGCTAAGAGAGCGCTATGGTCTCTCAGTAGATAAGAGAGCTTCCTGAAAGGATACACTGAACCCTATCCGAAATCTATATAATATTATACCACAGCTAACATCAAGACCGTATCATACTCCTAGTTGTTATAGATTAATAACTTTAACATCTATGTATTACATGTTTTTGTACTAGTAATCTATTACCGCGTAATGTAGTTACCATAATGGACATAGATTGCAAAGTATTACTTTTACTTTTACAGTATGCTGCCTGTTTCACAAAGACGTCATGATTACTTAGAATAGAATAGCTTCCAAGTCGTCTTAAGTCAGAGAAACAAGGTTGCATGCAACCGCACATTATTACACGACGTAGACAGATTAATACAATCAAAATACGACCTCAAGGAATCAGAAATTGTATTTCTGGCGTAAATAAGTTGTGTTTGTCTCCTCTTGGATTAATATGACGTTGTTGTGATACATTTTACGACATCTTGGAACCGATGACTACATTATTAGTTATGGGAGCTTTGTGTATGATCACATTATTAGTGACGAGAGCGTTGTGTATGACCACATTATTACTTACGAGAGCTTTGTGTATGATCACATTATTAGTTACGAGGGATTCGTGTGTGACCACATTATTAGTTACGAGAGCTTTGTGTATGACCACATTATTAGTTACGCGAGCTTGTTTAAACATGGTCTAAAGAAGCAACGCCTGTGTAGAAATTAAAGCAAATCTGTTCAAAATTATATAGAATAGTAAAGACGACGACGACGACGATGGTGATGATGATGTATATGACGACGACGATGACGACGATGAACAGGATGACGATAATAACAATTAACAAGGTTTGCCAGCGTGTCGTGCACCGTCTCCATTAGAACAGCGCCATCATAACTTCTGCACCAAAATTAATTGGGAGCTTATCGCGATCTGAAATCAGTGTCTAACGTTAATTGTACTCAGATGGTGGCTAACGTTAATTGTACTCAGATGGTGGCTGATTGGCAGCGAGTAACTTGACTGTTAACGAGGCGCACGTATTGGAAGTCCAGCTGACAACGACAGAGTTAATTTGTGGACGGAGTCGTCTGTTCATCACCAGTACTTCCATTCTGGACCCCTCTACGCCCGTGTCTCCACGCCTCCTCAATTAATACCTTACAACCCACGGCCACGGTATGGGGTTAACAGATTGATTTGATAAATATGAGAATTAAAAAACAAACAGGAATGAAGTTAATGATCTATTTCATTAATGAATGAATGAATGACGCCGAACGGTATCGTTGGATGTTAACAACTGCTGCTCGTTTGCCTTCCCAGTGTGTAGTTCTTCGATTAACATCGATTTAATAATTGTAATCCAATTAAACAACGATGGTGCTAATCTATTTCATCTCTCAATGAACGACCCTAAATGTTGTCGCTGAAAACTACCAAACGCTACTCGTTGGTCCCTGCAGTGTATAATTCCCGTCGATTATCATCGATTTTATAATTGTAATTTTAGCCCTGTGTTTTCGTTAGTGTAGAATACTATGCTGACATTTACGCGGTGTATACTTGGGCTGTCCGTTGATATTGTTTCCACGAGTGTCACTTGACACTTATTGGAACTGATGACAACCTCACGTTACAACCCCAGCTGCACAATACAAAGTTAAACCAACAAACGGTCTCCTCGAGATGTCCCCGGGCCCGAGACTCGTATACTTGAAAGTCCACGTGGAGTGTCATTCTATGACGAGGAGTTACTCATCTGAATTTTGACCGTCTTCAATTTGAGGATACATAATCCTAGGAGAGCCAGTAACAGTCAGCGAAACAGCCCACGGGGTAATTGATTAGGTTTGAATTAGGTATTGATGAACTGCTACTACCTATGCGTACGAGACGGAGGCAACAGTGGCGTACCCGAGTTCTCCATATGCACGTAAGAGAGTCTACAGAATCCATTCAGGAACTCCTGGCTCTATACCTCTGTGGGCGGGAGTGTCGACAGCTCTGCATTTCTAATGACTCTCACACCTCCCCTGGACTTCTCCGCACAGGGTTAAACGGTCGCTAGAATGGTCTGCCTTGGTCGTGATTACATTAGCCTTGTCAGTTTGAATACAGTTGTCAATTATTTCATTGGCCTTGCTGCATTCGTGTCAATTCATTGACGTTGTCCTGAAGGAGTTTTCATTGAGTCCTGTAGGTCTATAGCTGTCTCCTGACCCTGGGGCCATCTTCCCGAAGATATGATAGCTATAACGACATCGTTTGGACTTCGTGGAGGAAGGTTTGATGATCCAGAAAGAGTAAAAAACTCGTCCACGAAAGCTGTACGATGTTGTTACGTATACGATAGCTTCGGGAACATGGCCCCAGACCCCGAGATTACGAAACTTTCTATTTAGATTTCATGTTCAACACAAATTATTGTTCACAGATCTCCATATCAATTTTAGCGTTAGAATGAAATCGTACTCAAAATGTTTCGTGATCGCAGGATTTGCCGTATTACAATAATGTATGCTAAAGTTCTGTCATTGAAGTGTCGTATTATCAAGAGCGGATGCTATTATTATATATATTGTTCATATCGAAATAATACGAGGTGTTGAATAGCATGCCCGGAGTCAGGTTATGATATGAACTGGAAGGACGGGAAGAAATTGTATGCGAATAGGCTTGACGTACACACTGGTGTCGCATCACCAACTATACCCCTAAGGCAGGTTGTTAACACTTAGACTGGTGTGTTAAGGCTGGCGTAAGAATTAAGACTAAGACTTGTACGGTAAGAGTTAGACTAGCATGGAAAACGTTACTAGCATATCAAAAGTGATGATTTAGACAGCCATGATAATATCTTCTCTTTTTTTTTTCAAACGGGGTTTGGAGTTGCTTTCTGGAATCATTCACTAACATCACGACTTGTTGGAATGGCATGGAAAACTCAAGACTAAGATTGACTCATTATTTTGCAGACTAACATGCCAAAATATAGATTGGCATGTTGAAAGTTAGACTGATATGTTAAAAGATTTACTGGCATCTTCGATAATTAGACGTATTTAATGACACGGCAAGGGAAGAACTCCTCTGTTGATACGTTATGAGTGACATGTTGACGGTTAAAATGAATTCTGAAGTGTTAGAATACCATACGTTAGAATATAAAATGTTAAATTAATATGTTAAGAGTGTCGTATGAAGAGCTTGTAGATTACAATGCGTGGTTAAGAGTTAAATTAAGAGTTAAAATAACTTGCAAACAGTTAAACGGACATGGTAATAATTGAACCGTCATTTACTTTTTGCTAAGAAGGTTCTGAATGAAGACGAGTGTAACACTGACCAACAATCCAATATTAATTATTTTCTTCTGATACCACCTCAAGGGTTAACGTCGGCCAGGCCAACCTGCAATTCCATTATTAAAAGTTTTTCATAGGAACCATGGCATTATTGACTTTCTACACTTCGATACGTAGCTCAACTTTGCGGATTTAAGTCGATTTTTATATTTTAACGCGCTGATTTCTGTTATCTGTAATCGGCGAAGTGTTTCTCCGTGGGCTTGCCAGATGCACATTGGCTGACGCTCTTTCTCCAGTGAAAAACACACATAGCGACCGTGAGAGCCACAATTAATTAATCAATTGTGAGCAATCATCGCAACAAAATAAAGCAATGTGTTTGATGATGCCACTGTTCAGAACTACACGCGTGGCTTTGTTTGACGCAGCAACACTGTACGCTTCACAGGTAGAAGGAAACTGGAAGACAGCTCTGCATAACGATCCTATGGATCGAGAAGAACGCATACAGGCGTCACACGTGCACTTATAAGCAATATTCACCAGATATGTATGCAATATTAATGAACAATCGGAGTTGTTTTACAGTCACGATGGCTTGCCAGTTAACGGCAGGAGGAAACATGCAGCGCATAGTGTAGCAGTAGACCTGCGGACATCGACTGATGCTGACATATAGCAAGGATGATGACTGCGATGCGAACGTGCTCATCCAACGAAATGTATTTTACAATAATTTAAAATGGAATATATTTTATTAGTCTAAAAACTTAGAGAACCATTCTTTATAACAAGCTATTGCTACACCTACATCTATTGTTTCATGGCATTGGTGCTCTATTTGCAACGTTATGTATGTCTATATGAAACGGCGAAGTTTCTTTGACAGCACGTTGTCCTTGATCTAGTTCTATTTTACTGCGGTGTAACACACCGGGAAAACACTCGTGTCTTGAATAGAGATGTTGAGGATTCATAGATTTCTTTAGATTGATTTTTCATCCAGCGAAATATATTTTACAATAATTTAAAATCGAATGTATTTTATTAGTCTAAAAACTTACAGAATCACACTTAATTACAAGCTAGGAATATACTAGTAACTTCCTCTTCAAATACACGTTAGATACTACAACAGGCAGCCAGTACGCCGATATCTACACCTACTGTATACTGCAAGAACCGCTATTGTTTCATGGCATTGGCGCTCTATTTACTACGCTAATCCACAGCGTAATTGAGAGAGGATATTCATAATGCTCATCAAGAGATCAGCTCACAGATATTAACGAAAC
The DNA here is from genome assembly GCA_032355345.1 of Lepetodrilus pustulosus. Lineage (NCBI taxonomy): Eukaryota > Metazoa > Mollusca > Gastropoda > Lepetellida > Lepetodrilidae > Lepetodrilus > Lepetodrilus pustulosus. The sequence continues at coordinate 7,178 of JAULBP010102787.1, forward strand.
ATACGGCAGAAGTTTATCAAACAGCATTAATTTCAAATCGTTGATCCCGTGGCTATTGAGCCAGGAAAAGCTTATTTGTTTGACAAATTAGATACACATAGCTATCGCTCTAATTCCTTTCTCTCTAGCCATGCTGCTGATCAGCTGCTAATGGACCACCGGATAAGTATGAATGCCACTGTAATAAACAGCAATACAACGATGTCGAGGTCCTTCCATAGAGACATCGCCACGCTGTTTAGGTATAATAGAGATCACGGACCTTGTCCCCTAGCCCTGATGCTAACCCAGCAGCACTTCGAGCAGTCCCTGGAGCCCAAACGAATAAACCCATTCCAATCAATCGATGGAATAGAAGTCGATGGTTTTCACTTGATATAAAAGATGCAAAGCTAGAGTTAATGTCGCTGATTAATCGGCCGGCGATATCTATATGATGGGTGCATATCCTGTGTATCATATATCAATTGTGTTTTATTTCACACTTTTACTGCGGATTAGAATGGGGTTCTCCTTCCATGCAGAACGAGCAGTATCAAGTATTCATTGTCTTTTAGGTTTAACTGGTACAGTTGTTCACGATGATGTTGTAGTTTGTCTGCTTCATTTGGTCATGGTTATGGAACACGTAGTTTGACTGCTGTTTATGTTTCATTGGTAGTTTGATTTCTATAGTTAATGATTCTTTTGCAATTATTTAACTGCCACAGGTTGTTAATAGTTTTATCATAGCTTGTCTAATACAGTTGGCTAATAGCCATATCATAAAAGGACTGCTACTGTTTGGCTATCATCGAAACTCCGGCCATGATTACTACACTTAACATCCGTCAAATATTTGATGGAGGTTAAGTGTAGTCATACATACCCGTGTTTCGAGGATGCTGTTTGGCATGTCTCTATGGTTGTTTTACTTCTACAGTTGATGGTTCTTTGGTACTGTGATTACATAGTATAGTTGTTCATAGTTATATAGTAATTGCTACTGTTTCTCATAGTTCTACGGTAGTTTAACTGCTACAGTTTCTAAAAGGTGTAATGGTAGTTTAGTTTAAGCATATTTTATTCACAATGGAAAAGGATTGGACACAAACCAACTTAGAAAATGTCCGTTCCAGAGTATTTACATAATATTCATTTTAATAATATAACATGACATGCTATGATAGTTTCTCATAGTTCTATGGTGGTTTCACTACTACAGTTTGTTTTTATAGGTATATGGTAGTTTAACAGGCACAGTGTATCACAGTTCTATGGTAGTTTCACTACTACAGTTTGTTATAGTTATATGGTAGTTTAACAGGCAGTTTCTCGTGGTTTTAGGGAGCTGGCGCTGGGATCCGTTGCTTAGAACATTTGCATCTACAACTGATTGTAAGTAAAATTTAATGGCACTCGCTACAAGCGTAGGCCCATTGCTCAACCACAGGCTTGCATTTGTAGCTGGTCCCTAACTAATTAGTTTTACCTAGCTACAACTGTTCTGGGTATGTTTCTCGAAGCTCTCGTATCCAAAGTGAGACCATAGCGCGCTCTTAAGTCCACGAGTACCAAGTATAAAAGATCGCTAGAAGAGTGATTGGTCTCGTAGTAGACATGAGAGCGTCGAGAAGCGATACCCCGAGCAATAGAGCCCTGTGGTCACACTACAGTACGTCATACTCCGGCGGTAGTTTGCCTGCTGCATCTGATCGATGTTCTATGATGACATAGCGTGTTATACACATATGTCCAGGATTCTGTCTATGGACACGTCACAGGTCTCATCTGGTTATCATTCTGCAGTAGCCCGCAATCAATAGTCTTCAAGGCTACACACGACAGTTTGAAATGTTGATAATGGTCCTGTGGACGATGTACTGTTACCTCTCGGTGTGGTTCCGCGGTGGGTCAGTACAACCACAGATGTTCCGTGGTGGGGAAATACATCACAGTGGATCCGTGGTGTGTCAATACATTCACAGTGGTTTCGTGTTGGGCCAATACACCCACAATGGTTCTGTGGTGGGCCAATACACTCACAGTGGTTCTGTGGTGGGTCAATACACCCACAGTGGTTCCGTGGTGGGTCAATACACCCACATTCATCCCTCCTGGTAGTAGCATGCATACATCTGACATGTCATGAATGCAGGACCCCGATGACAGTGAAAACTGACATTTAAGCAACAGTAAACTATTATGACTATACACTACCTGTAGTCTACTCTACTTGAAATCTAATATTCTTCATTCTACAAAGAAAGATCGACTGAAAATGTAAATTCTGTATCATTCACCATGGCAAAGATCAGCTTCATTCATGATTGGCAAAGATTGGGTTCATAAAATAGATTCTTCAATATCATGCACACATCACACGTGTTTATGGTTACATATCGTTGACTGGTGCATCTATTATGCATAATTCCACTTTGGTTTGACGATCAAATCTGTTTTGCAGTTCCATGGATGTTTAACTGGCACACTTGTTAGTGTGTTGACCGCTGTATCTGTTCACCCAGCATAGAATGGGTACCCAGTAGGATGCCATGGACTTGAGGAGTTGAGGAGAAAATTGGCAGGGGCAATAATGTAGCGGTATGAACACGCTTTCAAGCGGGGATTTGGCGCAATGTACATTCACACATTATTATGATTATTATTATTATTATTATTAATATCTGAGAAATGTGTCAATGGTTCTACTTCAGACTATCCTCTAATATGTGTGCAGTTCTATGGCAGATTTGTAGATTGGATCACAGCGGTACAATCTCAGAGTCTTGGAAGCATTGTCAATTAGCTCAATCCAACGTCTGGGCACGGCTACAGTAGCTAGTCAACGTGATGAGAAAGAAGACTGTCTCAGATGTTGGCGTTGATAGCAATTCCACATACTGAGTTCACGTGTAGATATACGACGCGCATCTGCATAATATATCTACTTGGATCCATTGGTGGCTGTGATTTATCGTCAGAGAATTGGCATGCACAATGACACCAGATTCCAGCAGATACCCTGCAAAACAACAATTAACCACCAATAATCCTCCAACTATTTCTATCTCCCTTTCGCTCGGTTGGTCTATACAGTACTCCATCGCTAAATCTATCTGTTCCCGCCTCTCTCTCTCTCTCTCTCTCTCTCTCTCTCGCTCTCTCTCTCTCTCTCTCTCTCTCTCCCTCTCTCTCTCTCTCTCTCTCTCTCTCTCTCTCTCTCTCTCTGTCTTTCTGTCTGTCTGTCTGTGTCTCTCTCTCTCTCTCTCCGTGTTTCTTTCTCTCGCTCTTTCTATCTCCCTCTCTCTGTCTCTCTAGTTTATCAACAACATACTTAATTTTTAATACAAATAGAGTTAAATAATTAATACTTTATTCGTCGCAAATGGGTGAACGATTCCCGCAGCGACTTTAAACTCCATATTCACTCACTCACTCACTCTGTCTCTTTGTGTATCTCTCTCTCTCTCTCTCTCTCTCTCTCTCTCTCTCTCTCTCTCTCTCTCTTCTCTATCTCTTTCTCTGCGCGCTCCCCCTCTGTCTCTACCCATCTCTCTCTGTTTATCTCTCTCTCTCT
>JAULBP010102798.1:0-10735 GCA_032355345.1 Lepetodrilus pustulosus
AACACATGGTACATATATAAAAGTAAAACACTGTAACATTGGGCAATATTGATAGTGGTTTTTTTTCTATTATTTATATATAAACATTTTTCTATTGACACAAATTCAATAAGCGCGGACAAAGGTTAAACACTGATCGATGTTCTCTCCTTATGGTTTGATCATATGCAACACTTCACGAACTAAGAGGGAATACCAATTTCTCTGACGAGTGAAAATAATTAGAAATTATGCATACACTATTAATATATATATACATTTAAAATGTTTTAATTTGGTTTTCAGGCTGCAGGGAATCCGCTTTTATCTATGCCTTGACAAGTTCTGCGATTTCCCATTCCGTGGCGCGGGCGTGTTCGGAGGGCACTATTCACACGTGTACATGCGATTATGCGCACGATAACATTCCCACGGGAAAGGACTGGGAATGGAGTGGATGCAGTGATAATGCCAAATTTGGACATAAGTTTTCACGGAGATTTGTTGACGTCATAGAAGGACGTGACTTCCGGTACATGGTTAATCTTCACAACAACGAGGCTGGGAGAGTGGTGAGTGTCTTCTTTACCATCCGGGTACCCTGGGTTGTCGCAAAAGCCCAGGGTACCCGTATACTTCTTTACTTAAATGGTCGCACACAAGTACGTCATTTTACCTATATCCGGTATTATTACTATAGCTAGTATGTAGTATTGAAAGATATATTTATTAGAATCATTGCTTTCAGTCGCGAAAATCTACGCAAACCCATTGAAATAAATTCTTTTAGATTTTACCTGTCGGTGATAAACAATTAGTGTGTACAAATGGCGGATAGCATCAGTTCTTTAGGGTTTTACCGTATGAAGTTGGTGTTTTAGTCACTTTAATATAGGCTACTCTTGTCAAAGATGCTTGTCACCCCTAAAACATTTCCTATTAGGCCAATGAAAAAAACCAACAGACATACGACTGTGTTCTTCAGGTTAAGTGTTTTATTACATTGCGAACCATGCTGTCGATGGATACTAATTTTGTATAAGTAATTATTAATTGCTGGAGTTTTTTAAAAATGAGAATAATAAATAATAATTTATAATGATAAAAAGGCTACTTATCTACCCCCAGGGCATACTCAAAGTGTTACATTATTATCCCTGGTGATGGATCAGTGTGTTCCATTTCATTGATGCCTAAAATTGTCCGAATTGCTATTTTAAAGTGCGTTAAACATAAATAAATACAAGCATTAAGACATGCTCATTACTCAAACAACTCTTTCATATCACCGGCTACCTAATATTATATAATTTAAGCTAGAGTGGTATTAGAAAGTGACTAAGGGGTGACAATGATTATTAGCAAGAGTATATATCAATTATTAGTTAAATTTAAAGAAATGCTTATGTATTATGAACTATGTCATAGCATAATAATTTAAGTGTACGATAAAAAAAAAGAAAAACACGTCAAATACGAGGTACCCAATGAAAACGTATGTTGAAATACCACTTTAGAGAAAAATTTCAAAGATCCAATTTAAGATAACGTCAGCAAGGGATGTGCATTAACGGTACAGCATAACAACGAAATAGTATGAATATAGAGTAATTAAACTTTTTCAAAATCATCAACACAATGAACTCGTAGCTGATGGAGGTTTTACGAGGCTAGAAGTAATACACAAATGGGTACGGCATTTAGTCCAAATAATTGTACACTGATGTTAATAATGAAGTCGCAGCTATAAATCTCACACATACATTAAGTTTAATGTGTGATTTAAATAGAATTTTAAACGTAATATTTCACCCATACAAGAATAATTCGTACACGGTACATATGGTAATATATCATAATGCATGCTTTGCATCTGGCTTATAAAAGCATATGTAATCTTACCATCTTAACGTACTAACCGTCCTTACGAATAGTTCAACAATGACTGATAAACTGTAGACATTGCATGTCATCGGGTACTAACTTTACGTTTAGTGCATTCATAGTTTGTTCATAAGTAATTACCCAGAGTAAGGGTATAGCCATTGTATTCATACGCGTCAATACTAAACGTGTATTTTGACAATAATCAGTTAACTGATCTACCTGGTGCAAATCGGTGCCATCTTTTATTCAAAATTACATGATTCAAAATCCTTCTTGTTAAGATACTCGAACCATAATGTACTTGCGTGAGAAATTGGATAATGTTCCAAAACCTTTTAACAAGTTTTTTTTCTCTCCTCTTTCTCGAACACGTCAAAACCTAATAAAGACATTTTATAAGTGTTCCTCTATATGAAGTAATTATCATGTTGGAGTGATATATGGGGCAAGCGGACTGCCGTCTGAAAGTCTGAGTTGACAAGGCAGACAATCCAAAATATCTTTAGGCCAAAACGACCACCACAAACTTTTCAGCGTAACCGACTATCTACCCGGGCCAGCTTGCCTCAAGCACCGCAACTAATCCCGACCATAAGTCAAGACTCCCTAGTTGGGACGTATTATTCTGACCTCAAGCTTGAACTCGGTATACGTTATTCACAATCGTAGTAATTAAAGATCGTAAATTTTCCGTATTTCCATCTCCCTTCTCTGTCGTTGTATTACTAGAGTTTGATAAAGTACGGTCCCCTGGAAAATTCATCGTTCGCGTTTGAGTGCAGCGTTGTTAAAATCCTACGAGACAATACCGAGTGATGCGAGAGTGCTTTCGTAAGTACCCAGGACTCGCCGATAACGGGTAATTTGCCCATCAAATATAGCTTACGATAAAGGCCTGTTTACACTAATTTGTCTCGTAGTCACTTCGTTTCTCAGGTCTGACTTTCGGCGTTCATAAACTGTCTGTAACTATGGTGTATTTTCATAACCGAGTGCTAGGATTTAGAATTCAAATTGATTTACAGTGCGCTTGTCTCCCTGTCCGTAATAAACACAATTAATTGAAAGCATTGACTTTACCAAGCACACCATGAAATATTAATTGACTTTTGAGTTCTAAATCAATTGATATACTTGTTATTTAGTTATTTATCACCAACATGGAACTTAGTATGTTGGCATAAATTAATAGTAACAAATGAATGATGCATCAAGTATTCAAACATATGGTAACAAATAACGCTTTATATAGTATACTGGATACTGTCTAGTATATACATACATGCAAATGATGTCATGTAATACTCTCCTAAGAGGGAATTAAAGTATAACCTACCATTTTAGTTTTGCGCACGAATACTACTTAATAAATTAATTATACCATTCTGTAGACTATTTTACAGATCTAAATGTGTATTGAATATTAATTATTTGTGTTTCATGACATACCCGCAGTTATTATTGTACCGTACATCTCCGGTAAAGCTTGAAATATAGCTGCAAATAAAGTAATAAACAAGGGTGTGCTTATTGTAGCTTGGTATTCACATAATAGAAATGGCAGGTGTCAATGAATTAATATAACTGTTCAATAGCAAACTTATTGTATTTTAGTTATATTACGCACGCTGCCGGAATAAAGAATATTACAAAGTTCACTCTTTGAATTATTTACCTGCGCAGAGCTTTTAGAATGCCGTTATTTTCTTTCAGCACGTCACTTCCGGTTTAAAGCAAGAATGCAAGTGCCATGGAATGTCCGGAAGTTGCACAATAAAGACGTGCTGGATGAGGTTACCTCCCTTTAGGCAGGTCGGGGATATACTCAAAGACAGGTTCGATGGCGCCACACGGGTTTTGCCTGGTGAGATATTGATTTCTGCGAAAAGTTTTTGAATTCTGAATTCATCTGACCAATATTGTTAAACGTGATGCTAATAAATAATTGTATCAATTTCGTACTCTGATAAAAGAGGATATAATATAGTCCTATATCCAGTTCTAAACGTGATTACCCACTGTTTACATTGTACATATTAACGTTCCAATAGATGAACATATATTGACTACACTTGTAGTGATGCAGAACTAGATGGGTACATATATGGACCTTCGATAATACGGCATTAGATTATCTCCGATTTCCCTTGTATCCAATAGGTTTAACCCTGTAACCAAACTTTTTATTACATAATATATATATAAGCATTGGAATAGGCGTACAACACAACCGAACTTGTTATTGAGGTGGATATAGTGCTAGGGCATCTACTATTAAACGTCTAGAGATGTAACGATGTCCCGCCCAAACACATTTGCCCCCCAAAACAACGTTTCCCACCTCGACACAACAATGGTAGTTACCCCGTGACACACATCGAATCTGATGATAGTACCTAATATTAGTTGTGATAACTTATAACTATTTCTTTTGACAATGCATGTAACAAACATTTATGAGCAATGGTAATTAACGTTTCCTGCATGGACGGGAAATTAAACGAAACGAAATTAGGAAGGAAGATGTATACACTATGTCGATGAAATTTGCATTGATCATTAAAAGCGAAATTATACCATCCCACAATACACCATCAGAAACAGTTGCAGTTAGACTCCACCCACCCCCTGACAAGCACTACCCCCAATATTGGACCCGCCCACGTTGTTTTTGGTATGTTCAGTTCGTCCTGTCTGACGATCGCTTGTTTCTGGTAGATAACGACGGCACAGCTCAAGGTGAAGGTCAGTGAAGGAAAGCTATGGAACCCCACATCTGCCAACCTTCTTGTATCCACATACTATTAATTCAAAATGTCCTCAATTTCCTTTCAAATAAATGAAGTTATTTACATACACAATTCGATGTTCCAACTTCCATTTTGAGTAATGTGAGATATACACACACGAAAATGAGTTTTTAGGTCAAATAGTTTTTAGGTCAAATTTAATTATATACCTTAGAAGCAAAGGGACACAATCGTTGTCTTTTCATACCATCACCTCGATTTGTCAGAGGTTGGTTTTCTTCATAGATATAGAAGCTTAGTGGTATATGAGGGGTTGCATGGCTGTTTAAACTCGGGTGCACATTTTAAAGAAACACGTTGGTTGTGCATTAACCATTGAAAACATATACTAAGACCCATACGCTGAAATGATCTTTTCCTATGAGAATGACAAAGGTGCAGTTGTCCATATTATGCCGACAGTCGCCTACATAATTACTTCACCGCTTTATGTTAGACTGATCCTACTGGATGGTGTGCCTTTCTGACGACGTAGATCGACGCACTGCTTCAATAATACACCTGGCCCTGTTTCACGAAGGTGTCCTAACTATTTAGGAGCTCCTAAACAGCTACAACCTGGCAACAAGCGTTTCACGATGACGTCACAAGTCTTATTCCTTCATAAATTGACATCTAACTGAAACTGGGTCATAATATTAGAAGCTCCTAAAGTTAGGACACCTTTGTGAAATGGGGGCCTGCATCTCAAATACATCCATGCATGACCTCAAATACTCACCTGTATGACCTCATATTCCCATGTGTGAACTCATATTCCTCTGCATTTCACACACTCTCCTTCATCTCATATACTCTCCTCCATCTTACATAATCTCACGTACTCTCCTGCACATCACACACTCTCCTGCATCTCAAATACTCTCCTGCATCTCACATACTCTCCTGCATCTCACATACTCTCCTGCACATCACATACTCTCCTGCATCTCACATACTCTCCTGCATATCACATACTCTCCTGCATCTCACATAATCTCATATACTCTCCTGCATCTCATATACTCTCCTGCATCTCACATACTCTCCTGCATCTCAAATACTCTCCTGCATCTCACATACTCTCCTGCATCTCAAATACTCTCCTGCATCTCACATACTCTCCTGCATCTCACATACTCTCCTGTACATCACATACTCTCCTGCATCTCATATACTCTCCTGCACATCACATACTCTCCTGCATGACAGTGAACCTAAACATTCCAATCATAAAAATACAATGTGAAAATTAACACTCTCCCTGCTGGAGGTAACTGGAGATCTCTGATAGAGCATTAATGGGGGAATACTCCAGTATGGATAGGGTTAATTTAAAGTCACAAGCAGACCCTGGGTTAGACAGAGAAGGCTCCGTTGTAAGAAACATCAACACAATAAACAATTTTAAGTCTGAATGTAACACGAACATGGATATTTAAGAAGTTGTATGTTGTTGCAAACAGTGTAATAAAAGAAAGCAATTTTCCTTTTCCTTTTTTTAGCATCTGAGATTCATTTTCTCATATACACATTGCATATTTTATACATATTCAACTTTGAAAATTATACCAATTCCTGAACATTTGATGTTGTGTATGTCATGGAAATTTAAGAAGTTGTACATGTATGTTGTCATAAAACTGTGTAGCTTAAAAAGCAATTTCCTTTTTCCTTTTGTCTATGACTAAGATCAAAAGTAATAAATTACAAAATGTGAAAAATTCTGTACTCCAGCAATCGAAATTAACACTAGTCCTCTAGCTTGGGTCATTTCTCCCAATTCTAAAGGTATCCTAAGGACTAGTAGTAGAAATTCATGTATTTTGTTATTTGTATCACTATTCGGACTAGTAAGTTTTAATGTTAATTTCGATCCATGTACCATATCCTGAACATTATGATAATTGTCTTAATTAACTTTTATGTTAAAGAGTGATTCAGTGACAAATTACCAACCTGCTTTATAACCTGGAAATCACAGATTTGTCCCCCTTCGAATTTGTGGAACGACCACCTCCAACATATGCAGTGTGCGCCTTTAAGATGTGAACAGCCGTGCAGATAGCAAAGTGTAGTACGCCAGTGTATAGCATGGCCCAAGCCCAGCTAGCCTGTGTATGTATACATGTATGTACATGTACCGTAATTACCCTAATAATTCAAACCTTCTAATAGTTCGAACACCTAAATTAATCACTGAAAAATTCAAAAATTGACCCAAAAATATGAACATGACCAATAATAATTTTCTAATTATTTGAACTTTTCAAATTAAAATGTCTTATTGTATTTTTATATTATTGATGAGAAGTATGTTTATAATTGATAAAATTCACATACCATAAAAAAGTGCAAATTTGACAAACTACAGTTGAAATACCGTATACAGGTGAAATTTTTCCACTGAAAATCTCTCAGGGTGAGAGGGGTTAGTATAGGGAGGATGATGGATATCCGAACGGTTTAGCCGGATTTAAGGTTACTGGAAGTGTACAAGTCTTAGTCATACATGCATCAGAACAGCAAAGTAGAAAGTAGTCGGCCCAGTTTGTAGCAATTGATCTATAGCAAGTCTTGATAACGCTCACAGATGTACAGACATAAATGTAAGATTACATAAAGGGGCCTCAGCCAAATTTCCATTTTGCTTTCGTGTCAAGACTTATTAGATATCTTTAACAATCTTGACCGTAGAAGTCTCTGAAAAGAAGACCATATTGGTCAATGCCCCCATACAGCCTATAGTCACAAAGTCACATAAAATCGCATAAAAAATACCAAAATTATGCAGTGACCTCCTTTTCCAAAAACTTGTATACATGTTAGGCTGCTGGATTAATCATGATCTTTGCTAGTGATATTTAACCCTCTACCTGCTGGATTATTCACAGACACAGCTCTTTAGGGCATCTCCGGTTGCCTGCAGCAGGGAGAGGGTTAATTAAGGCATCTCCAGTTTCCTTCAATAGTGAGAAGGGTAATTTAACCCTCTCCATGTTGCAGGCAACTGGATATACCCCAAAGAGCAGTACCTGTATAATCCAACAGGGAGAGGGTTAAATAGTTGTTCCAATGTATGAAATACATACTCATCACCAATTAAAATCTATTGTGTGAACCTGAATAAAATATTTGTTTAAGTAATAAAGATTTGATTTTTTCTGCTCAGGTTGGAAATCAAGCATAATCGTGCCCAGCTATTGTGTGGATGGGTGCCAGCAAACCTGAGAGTACCTAGGTTTGTTCATCATGCCCAATATTGTGACGTCACCTTAGGCAATTGGTTTAGATAAAAATTGCCCAATTCTGTTCACCCAGCAGCTAGTGGGTACCCGGTAGGATGGGAACACAACATGAATGCTAACATTCAAGCACATAGCAGCTTAAGTTGTCAATATACTCCCCAGTGAGTTGAGAGATACTGGTCCTTTTGAGCATGGGTATACAGGTATAGGGCATTATACATTTACACATATCATCATATGGTTTTACGTGTATTAATATTAAGGCCATATAATTTGATATTTTGGTCAGTCGGTCAGGTCCAATACAAAAAAAAAAAACATTGATTATGAATGGTTGGTTGACAGAAAATAAATATAATTGTAAATTCTTGTTATAAATACCAGTACACAAAAATTGTTCAAATTTGAGCAGATCCGTAAACCAGGGATTCAAATAGCTACAGCATGTCAGCAATACAGCAATAACTTCCTATTGTGGGAATGTTACCTACAACGACTTTTGTAGGTCTGGTGCAGATGAACCTAGGGGTGTTTTCCATTATGATATCCTTGGTGTTGGAGCGGAATTTATGCACATGTCTTTCCTTGCAAAACACTGATTTGAAATACAATTTACTCCCTCAATATAACACGGTCTGATGCACCATGAATTTGGATATAACGCGGGGTCAGATGTGGATACCATTTTCATTTTTGTTATTTACCTGTACTATCCTATAAGGCTGGTACTATTACGCGGGGAGGTATGTCATGGACCCTAACTTCAGCGTTATATCGAGGGGACACTGTATTTGTACTCCCGTCACGAGGAGCAGAAAGGTTCACGCGACCACATGCTCCGATCATGCTCCGCAGCGTATTATTTATAAATCCAAGTACGCCAACCATGTAATTGAAACCGCCCCAGAATATCGTTTCTCGAAGCTCTCTTATCCACTGTGAGACCATAGCGCTCTCGTAAATGCACAAATGTCATGTAGAGATCACTACGAGAGTGTTTATGGTCTCATAGCATTATAAGAGAGCTTCAAAAAACGATACCCAGGGTATCCTTTAACAAAGCTCTCTTATCCACTAAGAGACCACAGGATTCTTTGCAGTGTATTAACTATCGGCAAAGAGAGCGCTATGGTCTCCTAGTAGATAAGAGAGCTTCATGAAAGTATACCCTGATGCTAACTGTAAATTATGTATATCTATCAAAATTGCATCCATACTGCCAAGCCATGCCCCATTGAAAAATACGCTTTGATACTTGTATTTTAGCATGCAAACAAGCGACAGTGTTGATCCACACTATTCCTGTAGGTATTTCTGCCACACATGACTTCACAATATCATTAATACCTGAATACAAATGTGTCACCTGCTCTATGCTTGCCTTCCAACATGTAGTTTGTCGGACATTTACCATGTGGCTAATCAAGTTATACTCAACTTTTAGCATTGCTGTATTCTGATTGGCTTAAGGGTAACTATGGCTACCTGGGAGACTGACAACTCGCAATAAGTTACCAGGGGCGGATCCAGGAATTTGTTTTAGAAGGGGCGAAGCTCGTAGTGAAAACTTGAATGCATACAATCACAGATTTCAAAGCGCGTAGCTCTATAGCCTATTTGAGTAATAAATGCAAAATACATTCATTTTAAATATAATTTTTCCTTTTATTTATTAAAGAAGATCCCCTTATTTTTAGGGGTGGCAAGCACCCTGCTCGCCTTTCTTTGAATCCACACTTGGGTTACTTCCCCTGGGAAACTGTTCTCTGTGGAGAAAATACCAGATCCGAGAATGAACAGCTTAAAATACCCAGGCCAGAAGGAAACAGAACTTTTCTAGTGAGATTTCATCCTCAAGCTCAAATTCTATATAGGGATTTGTGAACAAGTTGAGTTGAGCATTAAATCCTACTCCAGGCCAGGATATTTGCAGCAATTAAAATCCAATCTGGAAATACATGTATAGCTGGTGCCATTTCTTGTTATGTTGTATGTGATGGTATATTGGCTTAGAATACCTTAAAAGACAACTTTCGGATGTGCATTCACCTAGCTTCTATGAAATTGCCACAGTTATGTACAATACTAGTACTTGAAATATATACTACCTGGACAACCGACTAAATCCATTTCTGGAAACTTTTCACAAGAGTGTTAATTTTTTGTTCCCAATTGATAACTGTTTTTATTTTATTTTTATAAATATTAAATTTCTAAATGTCCTACTTAGATGTATGTAGTAATAACAACATTATTTGAATATGCATTAGATTAATTATACCTTATAATGTACATTCTTGGATTCAATAGCTCTCTCTTTAACTAAGGATTTTGCTATTATGCTAAACAATGTTTAAATATAGACCTTAGATCTAGGTAATGCGACTATTTATTAAATGCAACAAAAATCATCATATATAATACGTATATAGAGTCTATTTTGGTATAGGGAATAAACAGCTGATAATTTAGTACAAGCGTCTAGACACTAAACGTTTAGTACACGTTACAAGCTGGTAGGTCAGGCTGTCGTACATTGCATGTGTTCTCACCTGTCTAGCATGCGTCGCACGTGTGTGAAATGTACATGACACTTGTCGCGTTCCTTTGTCGTCGAACTGTCAACTGGGTCATCCGTCACCTGTACGTACACCTGCATAGCCGGTATAAGGGAGGCAACTCGTTCAAACGAGGACATTTATACCAGGTGAGTGATTTTACCCCTAGAGGCTCTGAACTGACAAACGGCATGTATAGAGATAGATAGATAGATAGATAGATAGATAGAGAGAGAGAGAGAGAGAGAGAGAGAGAGAGAGAGAGAGAGAGAGA
>JAULBP010102809.1:0-10735 GCA_032355345.1 Lepetodrilus pustulosus
GTAGACTAACATGATCATTAAGACATGCTTATCGTTTACGTCTGGTAGACTAACATGATCATGAACACATGCTTATCGTTTACGTCTGGTAGACTAACATGATCATGAAGACATGCTTATCGTTTACGTCTGGTAGACAACATGATCATGAAGACATGCTTATCGTTTACGTCTGGTAGACTAACATGATCATGAACACATGCTTACCGTTTACGTCTGGTAGACTAACATGATCATGAACACATGCTTATCGTTTACGTCTGGAAGACTAACATGATCATGAACACATGCTTATTGTTTACGTCTGGTAGACTAACATGATCATTAAGACATGCTTATCGTTTACGTCTGGTAGACTAACATGATCATGAACACATGCTTATCAGACAGAGAAGACGCCGTCGTGGGTGTACAGCTACCAGACGCCGCAGGGATGGACCAACTCCTCCAGCAGTATCAGAGAGATGGCAGGAAAGATTAATGGAACAACAGGACGTGCGGCGGACCAGGGCAACACTTGTGATCACTATATGTTGTTTACAGGGTGAGACCCCGTCTGAAACACACGATCAAATGCTTGTTTAAAGGCATAGTATCACGGCGGGTTGACATATATAACGGACAAATAGACAGAAACTCGTCTGACCATTATCTATGTAAACCTACAGATTTCACAGATTTCAATGATAGCGTAGCACTATGTTTGAGTAATGAATGCAAACTACATTCATTTGTAATACTTATCATTAATTTTATATCGCCAAACTCCTGTATCGATCCACAATGGGGCGAATTCAATCTATCAATTACATGTTCCAAAGGCAAAATAATTAGACCTACATTCCTTTTATAGAACATGATATTTTTGACAACTATCGAGTGTGGGAATAAGTACATCAGTAGATAACAACGTGTGGGTGGACAAATCAAACGTGCGTAGAGTAGTCTTAGATAGAAATTCGTTTATCCATTATATAGGTCAACCTTCTGTGATATTATGCTTTTAATTGCACGCAATATATATTATACATGTTTTACATTATCTATTATTTTTCATTTTCAAAGATATGTTTCTATAACTACATAGAGGAGAATATGATAACAAATCTATCGCAATAACGTGACATTGAATGACAACTAATGACAACAGCTATATCCTCAAATTTAACAGTGTAACGGTGCGTTGTTACAAGGATACCATGGCCAAAAGTATTAACCCGCGGATCGACAGTTTATTGATAACTAACACGAATGAGTATACGATATGCAATTATAAAACATCGTGATCTTTTTCATCTGATTTCAGAACTGATCTGATCGCCACCATTCCATCTGGTCGGGTATTTAGTAAGTTCACAGCATAGTGTAAATAGTAGTCTGTCTCACAGACCCTGTTCTCTAATACACCTATTCCAAATGTACAAAAGCAAGTCTAGATTTCAGATGCTCCATGCATATACAAATTATAAATATTATACCCATCAGTAGAATTTATTAAAGATAATTTACTTTCATCCTCTGAGACTATTGATAGTCTATGTAAATAACAGCTAGACGATGTATATATTCCATACAAATGAGCAATAAAGACAAATTGATTCTGGGAATCTTTGAGGGTTTGAGAGATTTATTTTCCAGATCCAGATGGTTAATTTCAATAAATTTCAATGTATTCCTAATTCTTAAACATTCCATCAAGAGCAAGAAATTGTCATAGTCTTGATTGTCGTAAACTGGGCTGCTTACTATCAATTAGACCATTGGCCCTAAATATCTAGAGGATCGTGATTGGGCAACGTTGTCCATTCATTGAATTTATAGTAAACATAAATATTGCCCAAATGCGGATTTGTTCTCTCACTTTAATTGAAATTACTGTGCAAGGGCTTTTTATACACTTGTTTTATATCAAATCAACAATTGTGAAACATACGACTGAGATATATATTTTTTTGCGAAATGTCGTAATATGTTTGATAATCATATTTATTATTATTTGTCTGTTTCTAGTGTAATATATTAAAGCTAACGCAGCCGGGTGTGATATAAGATGCTCCTACTGGTCTTAGTCAGCGGGGTGACATCTTTGGCTCAGTCGGTAGAGCGTTGGACTCACAATCCAGCAACTCGGATCGACAGGATCGACATGGTCCTGTTTCATGTACATCAATGAATGTTCATGGTTTGCTTTGTTCTGACAGACATAGCGGGACTGGCTTATGTTGGCAGTCTCTGTTCTGCGAGCGCAGTTTCCATGATAGAAAACACCAAGCGAGGACAAGTATGTTTGGTCGCCGCTCATGAGATGGCTCACTCGTAAGTAGTACACTTACGGGGGTATTAGTGAGTGACGATATTACTTAGTGACTGGACATTTAATGAGTGGCTATTTAGTGACTGGTCACTATTGAGTAAAGGTATTATACGACATATCTGGACATTAATGTAGCTATCTTCTTTGTCGATGTTGGAAGTCAACAAAAAGGCAAGTGTATGGGCCATGTTTCCGAAGCTATCGTAGAGGAAAATTTCACTCTCTTGGCTTCATCAAATGTTCTTCCATGAAGAATTAACAGTATACGATAATTCTAGGAACATGACACTCTCGAAACTGAGAAGTCCTAAGAAGCTCGTAAATGCTAAGAATTTGCCAAACTGGTATTCTACTTATGTTGATTTTTTAAGTGATCTATTATCACTAAGAGGTTCTTAGCTAAGACGTTTCAAGAAGACGACCCCATGGTATCCATTCACGAAGCTCTCTTATTCACTGAGATCATAGTGCTCTCATTAAAGGCATACTATCCTGGTTGAGTGGCCTAGATATTGGCCAAACGAATTTCTGTCTGAGACTATTTACGTTTGATTTGTACACCCAAAACCATGGCAACGAGACCGGAAGAGGGGTATAAATATTGTACTGGGTATCCGTTCACGAAGCTCTCTTATCTACTAAGATACTTGTAGCGCTCGCTTTGCCGATAGCTAATACCCTGCTAAGCAAGCGCTACCAGTCTCTTAGTAGATAAGAGAGCTTCGCGAAAGGATACCCTGATCATGAGTCTGTGCTACTTGAATTGATGTTACATGCATTACGTAAATTGTATTCCAGACAAAACGCATCGCATGACTCGCGGGTCGGATGCAATGACAGAGATGGCTATGTAATGGCGACCGAGTTTTCGGCTCCACAGCCAAACATGCCTGGAAATTTCTTTACTTTTTCTACATGCTCAGCTGATTCTTTGGAGAAATTCTACAACGTTCTGAAGTAAGTTTAAAGTACAAGAATGGTGGGTACAAATTAAGACACCTATACACTAAATGGACGTTTAAAGGCATACTATCACAGATGGTTGACCTAGATAAGTATCAAACGAACTTCTATCTGAGACTACTTAAGTTACGAGTGTCCACCTAAACGTTGTTAATTACTTATGCATTTATTCCCCAACAAATATTTCTTTCATATATTTTTTAGGAATTTAGGTTACGAAGCATTACTTATCTTGTCTTTGATGCATCACCTCATATGTGAAACAAACAGTGGTGACGATATTCTTTCGTCGCTATGTCCCCTTGCGTTTAATATAATTAATTAAAAAAATAGGCTTCGACCAGGCTACAGTCAAGTAAAAAAGGGTTTGTTGAAATGGAATGTTATTTATCATACAGGGGTGGACAGATTTTATGGAAGTACAACCATTATTATGTGTATGTCAAGTGAATGTACTTTGCAGTTGTAACTAGTCCAAAAATAATAAATATTTGTGATGTTATGCCTTTAATCAAATTGTTTTCAGTCTGACGGCATGCTCTTGTTCATATACAATAAATCTAGTTCGTGTCATAATTCTGCAATTGTTAAAGGCCTACGAAATAAATTTGAAAATATTACCATGACGTATAGAGGGATGTCATGAATAAATATCTGACTGGGTACAGCGGATTAATCCGTACAATGGATGGTGAGATAGGTCATATGCATGTACATGTGGTTTCAGGTAAAGGTTCATTGTAATAGGCAAACTATCTGTCAATACATATTACTATTTTTGTCTTTGTTGTTGTTTTAGCAAACTAAACCTTAACTGCGCACAACGGGAGGATGTTCCTAACGACCAGCTTCTAGACCGGGAAGGATTGGTTTTTGGACAAAGATTTGACGCAGATGCACAGTGCAATTTAGCATTCCCCGGAACCACATTCTGCCGCGTGAGTCTACATTCATAACAATTGTCTACTCGCGGGTCCGCATCCTCTTTCTACCCGTATCAACAGCAATACAAATATGATATAATTGTAGGCATCCCTTCTGGACATTTCCTCAGCAATGGTCCACCTTCAATATCAGAACCAGTAATATGAGCTAATTGGAGTTAGTGAAAGCGGTTCTAAACGCCAATGTATACATGTCGACTATGCTGAAGAAAATTAATTAAGTGCCGGAAGCTATTATGTGGGGAAGTTTTCTGACGAATTCCGGAAATCTGCTTGAGGAATATTGATGCCATTCTTCTTCGAAGCTTCCCAATACGTCTGCATGAGGACAATAAAACCTGTACACTTTTAGATATTCTTATAAGAAATTCGGTTTAAAGCTATATATGACAATGTGTCCGAAAATACAAAGGACTATTGGCCCTTATATATTAATTAATTTTGTTCAGTATATCGATGGTGTGACGTTTGAAAGTTTTATTTAATTTGTGTCGTGCACAGTAAACACTCAGTATTATGGTTTCCTGTGTTAAGGTGATGGCGTCACACGGCGCAACTCGCTAGCACACGCTTACCAGTGTAGCAGCTACAAAACACTCTAGATTGAGCTTCATGGGGAAGTGTTTTGGGGCTGCTACACCAGTAATCTTGTGCTAGCGAGTTTAAATCCACCTTACTATGTATCTATACATGTTGCAGAAACGGACACGCCTTAGCTCTTTTTGCCGAGTAATGTACTGTGGGGATGAATCTGCCAGAATTTGTCAACAGAACATGGTTCCTTATGATCGAACCAGCTGTGGAAATTCAAAGGTAAGCATGTCGGTGGCCAGTGGCTTCTATTACAGAAGACAGGTTAGTCTAATTCCCATCAAATCTGTGCTTTACTTAATGTTCTTGTATAATTAATTATTCGCAAAAACGACCGTCGTCAATCTGATTTTTTTGTTATGGCAATGTACCGGGAGTGTAATAATAACTACAACGTGGCCACCATGATATTGGCCACTTCGATATTGTAATAACGGTTACCTACCGCGAGAGCGACCTTACGTGTGAAAATGAGACTATATAGGAATGTACAGGTCGCTCTGGAGGGAATATCGACTAATTGTTAAGATTTCGAAAGATGAACTTGTTTGTTTGATTAATTGAATAATGCATTTCTTCACGCTCGCCAATAGGAGACTATTTAGTATATGAAAGTAGTATGAAAGTACAAAACAATAATTACTATAGATCATATTAAACATCTCAATTAACTAAATGGGAATGGTGACTCATGGTACTCTACCAAGAAAACAAAGAACGACATGAAAGAAATTCCGGAGGTCGCTATCACGATAATATTTTAAATTGATTTCACTCGTAAGGTCGCTTTCGCGCTAATACACCGTAATAACAATAAGTAATGAAATATAGACGTACACGATAACCATAATTAGGTTCTAAATTTTAAAAAAATCACTTTCTCAGCGGACCATGTTGCACTTCAATGTATAAGGACCAGTATATCGTATTAATGTACATACTCGTATACATGCGCTATATAATTATCATTATATCATATGTTATCGGATTTACGTAACGACGAATGTATGCTTCTGTTTCAGTGGTGTGTTCGTGGCCAGTGTCTGTCTTCTCCATTAGCACCCGCGCGCCCAGGTATTCTTACAGTATTACAACATTACAGTATCACAGCATAATATTATTACAATATATCAGTATTACAATCATGCTCTATCACAGTGGTAACTCTCCGTGTATGCACACTGTACCAGATAGTTGACATTTCAGGCTTTGTACTTGCGCCCTCTGGTGGGAAAAATGTATATCTGCGTTTTCATGTGACCTGGGTTGCGTTCAGGCTGCCCTATTTTTCTCTACATTTCTCTACGCTACTTTTATAAAGGTAGGCGGCTAGCTGAACGATTTGGTATGAACATAGAATAAATCGGTTTGCGCAGACATTCAGTTCATTCACTTCATGCTTTGTAGGTTTTCTTCCTAATATTTCCTACAAAACACTACGGGCCCTAAAGCCGAAGTAAAAAGTAACATTTGGTAGTACTACATGTGCTGAACTGTAATTGTAGCGCTTCGTAGTGCGTTCTCTAAACACGTTCTGATTGTCTAAACATGCTGCTCCATTACGAGATCGCAGATTTCAATATGGCTAACTGTGACAGAGAACTCAAACGGATCCGATGTGTAGTGAGAGTACGCTGAGAGATATCCGGGAAGATAAACTTACTGTTATTAATTACTATGATTGATACTAGTAATACATTATATCATAACTCTATTTCGGGTAAAATCATGTGTGTGTGTGTGTGTGTGTGTGTGTGTTCGTGTTCGTCTTCGTGCATGTGTACATCCATTACTAATATAGCCATCGAATGCATTGGGTATGTTGCCAGATAAGTGCCCACAAGGTGATGATCCCAAGTTAACGTGCTCCCGTCAGGTCTGTAATGCACTGCCTAGCCGGTGTTGTGGGACGTGTTCACAACCGCCAACTACCAGCACGACGACGACCACCACCACCTCTACAACATCCACTACAACTACTACCACCACCACTACTACCACAGTAACAACACCCACTCCTACTACCACCACCACCACCACAACAACAACAACACCCACTACAACTACTACAACCACCACCACAACAACACCCACTACAACTACTATCACCACAACAACAACAACAACCACAACACCCACTACAACTACCTCAACCACCACCACCACCACCACCACAACAACAACAACAACCACAACCACTACTACAACACCTACCACAACTACTACAACCACCACCACCACCACAAAGCCCACTACAACCACCACCACCACAACCACTACTATCACAACGACAACACCACCACCCACTACAACTACTACAACCACCTCAACCACAACAACACCCACTACAACCACCACCACAACCAGTACTACTACAATAACACCACAACCACCCACTACAACTACTACAACCACCACTACCACAACAACACCACCCACTACAACTACCACTACCACCACAACAACAACGAAGACCACAACCCTAACAATAACGACTACTACCACTACCACAAAACCCACTACAACGACTACTAGTACTACCACCACCACCACCGCAACAACAATAACGACAACACCCACTGTAACAACTACGACCATAACCACCACACCCTCTACCACATCCACCACCACCACAACAAAAACGCCCACCACAACTACTACCACAACCACTACCCCAACACCGACTACTACCACTACTACAACTAGTACCAGCACCAGCACCACCATAACAACAACAGCAGCAGCAGCAACAACAACAACAACACCAACCACTACAATCACCACCATACCCAGTACAACTTCTAAAACCACCAGCACGACGACGACCACCATCACTACTACTACGTCCGCTACTACCTCTACAACAACGAGCACCAGGACCATCATCACCACCACCACCTCGACATCAAGTCCAGCTACCAAACCACCAAGAACTGTCGGGGCGCCACCAGGAATACCCAATTCACCCAGGATAAATAGAAATCCTCTTAGTAGAATTGGCGCGTTTGTGGCTGGTGACGTTATGTCAATAACTCGATTCATGACTTTGGTGTGTTAGTTAACATAATTAAAATCAGATCCCACACTAACCTCCGTTGTATGACTATCTGATTGTCCCATGGCTAGCATAACAGTAGATCTTGGTAATGAAGTTTTAGTATGTTAAAAAAGAGCAAATTTGAAAAATAAGTCGAGGAAGCGTTACCGATCTTCCCTAAAGATGAACTATTTCTAGTTCTAGAACGATAGTTAAGAGATCTACGGAATTCAATCAAAATGAGCACTATGGTAAGCTGTATACCGCCATTACAGACGGGTTGTCGGATGTAGAATTTCATGTTGAGGAATTTGGTATATTTCTATTTCAAGCGAAACAGTGGAGAATTTCCGAAAGTGGCTATAGTCTATAGAATTCGCGTTGCTGCTGTGAAGCCCTTTCTAAACGATGACCATGTCTTCTACAATCGGCTTTCCTGGGTATCGTTTCTCTAAGCTCTCATCTATTACGAGACCATGATCACTCCCATAGCGATCTCTTATGCACGGTGTTCGTGCACTTACGAGAGCGCTATACGATCTCTTAGTGGATTAAGAGAGCTTCGAGAAACAACACACTGTATCATACAATAATTATGGAAGTCACGCCAAAACTGGTCCCGCCGTCATCACCACGACTGTCTGTTGCTAGAGGATAAAGACGGGTTCTTGCTAGAAAACTTCAGACGTGTACATCCAGGGGGTATACAGTAGGGTACTATACCTTCAAGCAAGCAATCTTCCAGCCGTTTAAATAACTGTAAAATAATTCTTAATTAAACGTGCGATTTTTCAAATATCTTCCTTTCCAGAGTTTGATAACAAGAGGAGTTCTTTCTGGGCAATAATACTTATGGCCACACGTGCCATCATGAATAGTTTGTCCATGTTTCTTGGGATAATTGCATGAATTAAAAGCCAGGAAGAACAGGATTTGTTTAATTTATTTCGCGAAGTGAATATTATCTATATGTGCGCTTAATGCCGCGTATCTGTTTATGGTGTTTGAAAATTTGCGATTTATACATGTTCATGGATAATCACGCTAACCAGGCGACACCTTTCTACAATACACTGTCACTGTTGGTGTTCTTACAACATATACATATATTACAATCGCTACATGCTAATAATGACTATCAACTAACATGTGTTCTGTGATTTGCAGCATCTGTTTCAACCCTAAAAATAATTTACCCCACCCCTTATGTAGATTAAACCTATTTCCGGTACACAATTCTTTTTCAGCTTTCAGTAGACTATCAGCAAAATGGCCAGTGTAATGTTTCAAACAATATTTTAAGATACGTTCCGATAATTAACCTATTGCAAGCTGTCCATCTCAGAGTTGGTGACAGTAAACGTCAACCAATTAGAATACAGCTACGCTTAAAGTTGGGGGTTGCTCGAATTTCCATTCTGGGCATGGTGCCTGACAAACATATACTGTATTTTAATACCTTTACCTTTAATGCCTTTACAAAACAAAACAGCATACAACGTGGAAACCGATTTAAAGCCCCAAGTTTACGAAACTTTTTTAGTAAAAACTCATGCTCAACTCAAGGTTTTGTTCACAAATCCCCATATAAAAAATGTCTGCTTGAGCATGATAAAGTACTGAAAAGGTTTCATAATCTCGGGGTCTCGTTTCCGTGAATAGCTTAAGTAAGGAGTTGTAGTGTAGTGGCAAATTTGCAATAGCGGCATATAGAAAGTTACTTTTAAATCCATATTTTAAAATGGAATATGCCTTGAAAAGTACGATTATATCAACTTAGAAGTTTTGTCATTTGTTTTTTAAACAACCTAATGAAATAAAATGTCAGCAAACATCATGCACGAAAACTGAGCACCTGTATAACGTAATCATTACGTTTTCTACTAACATTCGGTTTAGCGCTTACGTTTAACATAATTGGTATTATTAGGTTTTCACACGATTGATTTATAGTTTTTTTATCTCTTTACTGAATAATACTGTGTATGAAATGCAAAGTAAATACTCGTAATACATTTTGAATTACAATTTGCAAACCCATGACATTGAACACTTCAAAATACTTTGGTTTATAACAGATTGTTTCATCACTACGCTGGAAGCGGACTTTAACACCTCATTCATTTCCGACAACTTGTTATATTGTTTACATCATTTGATATAACTAGTTTTGAATTTGAAAGGAATTGTCATAATATCAGTCTTCCTTCTTCTAACAAGGAAATACCCTTGTGCAGGTAAGAAGACATGCAAAACATAATAATACATTACTAGTCTATATAATATGCTGTTCAAATTGGTTCATCCACAAGTTGTAATTATATACATAATACTCAATTAAGAACTGCTTAGTGTCATATGTGCCATACAATAGTATAATCACGATAATGTTTACAGAAGATTAAGGTTTATACTGTTTACATATTATTTTTAGTTTGTATTTTATAAATCTGTTTACTCTATTTACACAATACTGTATAATGCAGTTCCAATGGTCATTTCAGATGAACTCCAATCTCAGAAATACAATTTTATTTGTAAACAATACACAGTAGATGTGTAAAAAAAAAAATAATAATAATAATTGCTTATTTTATTATTAATGTTATTTCTCATTGGATGGTTTATTAGAACCCAGTGTTTTCATGAATAATGAAATAATTTCAATGTCGGTTAGTATTCTAGTTACATACATTGCGATTTGCTATATGATATTAAACAGATACTGGAAGTGTCACTATCTGAATCCTATCAAAATGAAAATGTCTAGTAATTACAGGTCGTGAAGTTTATGCCTAATCTTGTCAATATTAGTGGGGCGGATATAGGTTTTTTCGTGCACTTTTGGGTAGAAGCATGAAACTTGGCACACAGTTACTTTGAACT
>JAULBP010102820.1:0-10733 GCA_032355345.1 Lepetodrilus pustulosus
TACTAGTCCTTAGGATACCTTTAGCATTGAGCATTTTGGCTTTGGCTACAGGACTAGTGTTAGTATTAACCCCTGCTGGATGGTGGCAATACAGATATTTTCTTTCCTTGATCTGTCCATACCAGCTGGTGCTCGTGGATTTACTGCAATGTACTAAGAGCCACTGATGTTGCAGGTTTACTCCTCCCCAATACTGACAAGCTGTGATATGTGAAAAAATCTTCAAAGAGGATGTAAAACCCAATGAAAAAATATACATAATGCAATAAATCCACATATTTGCATCTTCGAATGCACAGATAATATAGTTAGTTTTTGTGTTGACTGGTTTTGAGTATTTTCCACCTTCATTATTCAAATCACAGGCCTCTGGAAAAGCAATGCCTTGATAAATATTTCTTGTTATGTTTCTTCTACAGACTACAACAACTTGCAGTCGTCACGGTTGGTCAACGGCGACCGTCACGTACAGAGGGTTCTGGATTGTCTGGGTTACGTGGCAGTTCTGTATGGAGAGCATGTTATCCTGGTGCAGTACCTGCCAACCATCATAGACATGGTGAGTGTTGTAATGCTAGGAACATAAATCTTCTGTATTGTGACTTTGGGTGGCAGTAGCACAGATATGTTGTTGATTTCCTCCTGCCCTAAAACTAACAAGTTGTGACATAAGTGAAAGAATCTTGAAAGTGGCTGTAAACCACAATTTAAAAAAAAAGATAAATAAATACATCAAATAAATCGTTCATTTGATCATTTACAGGGCTCTAGACTAACATATGCCTGACATACAGGGGCAAGTTAAATTGCACTGTGGGCAGCCTATTTGCTAACATAATATAGCACCTTGTGTGCATTAATGCAACTTGCACTGACTAGCCTTGCTGGCAATTAACTCAAAATGTCTGGTGCTCTGAATTAGCAATGTTTTTACACTTTGGTAGTAAAGGTTTTTTGATAACTTTCTGTATTGTGACCTCCAGGTCGCGGTGGCCCAGAGACGTCTGACCCAGAGGTCAGAATCAGGTCTGTTTGGAGCTCTGGTCCTACTGAGGTACATCATCCCACTGTTCTCCGTCAAGTCTCTCATGGATAACCTGGATGTGAGTATCTCAACAGTCACGTGACATCTCTCAGCCACTCGGATCATTACATTGCACATGACCGAATGATTCACACATCAATGTGAAGCAATAAATCAATCCATATCTAGTTTATTTATTTTTTAAATTTTATCAAAATGAATGTCATATTTAGTTGTGTTTGCACTCTTGCAGTCCAGTTATACTTAGTTTTATTGGTACCAACTGCTTGTCACCTGTTCATTGCAAAACACATCGCTACGTATTTAAACTATAATTTCTATTAAATCTTTTTTTCTTTTTTTTTAATTATATATTTATTCATCATTCAAAGATATTTTGCCAATCCAACAAAACATATCAAGAATTCATTTAAATAGTAATTATATATCTTCAATACATCATTTATTCTCCAGGACACCATAGTAATGGACTCGCTGATGCCAGTCATCAAGCTGGTGACCTCTCCCACCACATCGTTCCCAGGCGGGGTTCGGGCGCGGTCCATCCTGTGTCACAAGGTCATTGACGTCCTCTACGTGATCGGACTGCGCCTGGGTCTGGAGATGACACGCAAGCACCTGTCACAGTCCATGCTGAAGCTGTTTGAGGCGTTTGCTGCGGTCCATGGGACAGCCGGGACTTCCAATGGTCAGTTGCATGAGACTGGATCTCTGTCACCACCTGGTCAGTACTCGTAGCCTGTTGTCACATAGTCCAGGTAGTAGACAATAACATTAAAATAAATTAATATTTCATGATTTAATTATAATTAATATTTTAATTATTTAAATTTACATTAAAATTTCAATTCACTGCAATTTAATTAAAATTAAAACAAATAATGAAATGAAGTTGAAATTAAATTGATATTAAATTGAAATTATGTTTAAGTTAAGATAACATAATTTGAGCTGTCAATCTTTTGCTCTTGTGCCTATAACATTCCTGTTATTTGTCCATACTTACCATATCATTGGCATTGGCCCTCACAGCTTTTAAAGCACTGTTGATTGTCAGTTTTCTATGAATTGGTGTCAAAGTTGTTCTCTGAGAGAGCGAGAGAAAGTTAAGCCATTGTGATCGAGTAGTCCTCCCTACCAAAGTGTGCTCACAAAAATTCTTGATGCTGAAATTATCTCATGTAAAATGGTCCTTTTTGGAATTCTTAGCATTGTTTTATCACTCACTTCCATTATTTGTCCTTATTTCCAGTATTTTCAGTATTCTACCTCGATACTTGTAAGCACTGGTTTAGACCCATGCTTAGCTCTTCCCATGTTCAGATTCAGTATGCCACACTTACAAATTCAATGGTAAATGAGAAACTCTGGGATTTAAACAAATTATTTCCAGGAATTGCTCTGGGCAGTAGCGATGCCTCGGAAGACTGTTACCTGAACATCAAGATGGACCCGGCGTCGCACGAGTACAGGATCGGCACTCCTATCTCCGTCACCAACCTCAGTCTCGGTCCGTCTCAACACGGCCGCAAGTCACAGCCAGTCAAGTTCCACAGTCTCACCTCACTGGGAGCTGCCGACGATAAAGGTAGAGACAAACCCTAATTTATTTTTTTCCCCTGTCACTGCTCTTCCCTTTCCCAGGTTTAATGTTCGAGAAAGTTATCTTTCGGAAGTGATCTTGATAGGATGCACTGCCTGTACCATGGCAGTGCAGTTATCATCCTTGGTCTGTCTGTAACAGCTGGTGCTTGCAGGTTTACTGCATTCAGTGCTTCGGGTGTTGCGTGTTTCCTCCTGCCGAAAATAACAAGCGGTGGTATAAGTGAAACAATCTTAAAAGCGGCTCTAATCCTGAATTTAAAATAAAAAATCAATTAAAAATGTATTTGTTTGGGGTCATTTATTTGGCTCTGAACATAGATTGGGTCCTAATCTTGTTTTCCACTGAAATCACAACTACCTGTCAAATGCATATTTCTCTTTTATAGATGACGTGGACTATAAGCCAGTCACAAAGGAAGGAGGCCTACAAGAAATGGCAGCCGTCTTCACTCCAGAGTTGGCGTTGGCAGCTTACATACCACTGTGCAGGATATTTGGCAGGTAGGGCGTAGTTATAAATAAGACATCAATTTCTGAAACAGTGCTGCACCATACTTTATCCATGTTTATCATGAGCAGTTGTAGGTAACTCTACTACCAGGGACTATGGTATTCCTTGTCAAAGATGGTGAAGGCAATTTCTATTTAAATGTAAAGAAAATACATTATCAAGAACAGGCATGGCAAGTTTCCACAGATCTGTAATTAATTTGTCATGGTGGAGCTGGGTGGAGTTGGGATGGGGAACAGTGGACATGATGGGGAACGCAGGCTCCAGGCTCTAGTAGGCTAGTTTTCTGCTGAAAAGTTCACAATATTGTCTGTTGCCATGCCTGCAAGAAATGTACCCATTATTATTTTCTTCAAGATTTTGTTTCACAATTTTATTAATAATACATGTAGTTCCATATTTTTAATCTCGCACAATATAGTTCAATAATTCTTTTCACAATTTTATTCCATAAAATGTTAATAATTTTATTCCATAATTTTGTTGATTTTTGTTTACAGTTTTATGTTTCTCTCCCCACAGCATTCACATGGAGGAGAACCTAATGAATGACGACCTGATCCGACAGCTGTGTTCTCACCAGGACGCCGTCATGGACCAGGTGTCAGAGATGCAAGACGCCGTCTCTGACAGCAAACAGAGTATGTCACAGTCATATGTCACAGTCACACTCACTACGCTCCAAGCAATGATAACATTGTCACGGTTTTTAGGTGAATTGGACAGTGCTGAAATGTTCTATGGTTGAAGCTGGTATACATGTGTGTTGATCTAAAGGGTTGTACAGTATTCCTGGTCTAAATCAGGGCATTTGCTATGTTATTACTATAGCAGGAAGTGACATAACACCTTAATTTTTTATTATCGTTCTTGGATGATATATTTTCTGGTGTCGTTCCGACTAGGATCAGATAGTAGGGAGAGCGATGACTCCGGTGTGACGGGAGCCATTGGCAGTAACGTGGAGATGGTGGGGAACCGCATCCAGCTGAACCGAGACTCAAGGGAGACAACTCCCGAGCTGAGTCAGTTTGGCCGCGGGTACCGGGCTTCCGGGATCTTGTCAATACACCCAGACGATCTCAGATGGTTCGTAAACATTTCCACTCATTTAATTCTGACTATCTATCTATTCAGTATGAAAGAAACATTTATGCAGCGCATTTCAAATGTTCCACTACATTTCACTATGCTACAGTACTATTCTACAAAGTAGATGCTGGATGAACAGTTTCAAAGCAAAATAGCAGTGAATCGGTTTGTACATCCGTGCAAGTCCATTTGCTTCATGTTTTGGGTTTTCTTACCAAACACTATAAAGGAAAGTAGCACTAAATAGTACTACATATGCTGGCTGTACGCCTTCCGTAGCACAACATGCTACTTACTATGTAGTGAAACGTGGTGTAGGCTGATCATACTAATAAATAAATATTATATTTCTGCCAGTGATGAGATGGACCAGAGTCGTCAGAGACACCTACGAGGAAACTGGTTGGCATACTGGGAGCACGAACTCGGTGAGAACCATTTCCTGGTCATTACTCCAGGGACATTACATATTCTGTGGTAGCATAGTGGTAGATCATCAGACTTTGGAGCCAAGGTTGTATATTTTAACTTGTCGCGTATGGGTTAAAGATTGCTGCTGCAATGTTTATCATCTTGTTTAATAATGAATAATATGTGTTATTTTTCTGTTTAGGTCTTCATGAGAGAGATACAGTCTTCAACTTCAAACAGATTAAACTGCAAACATTTCAGGGTGAGTATTTGTGGGGGGGGGGGGGGGCCGGGGGGGTAATTTTCTTTCATTCATTGCAAAGCTACAATTTTCTATATACGGAGATTAAAATAAAATATGAAAATGTTGTAAACCAGTGGGACATGCAGAAAATGTAACTTGTTGTCCAATGTGATTGTGTAGCAAAAATTAATCAAATGTACATACATGTACTTTCAGATATAATATGTTAACAAATTGTGATTATAAGTATGCCTTTAAAGCTAAAATGTATCCTCTTTATAAACGTATAGCTGCGAGTCTAGGTCGGTGAGAATGTTTTCAGGACACACCAACAGTATTCGGTCTTTATAAACGTATAGCTGCGTGTCTATATCGGTGAGAATGTTTTCAGGACACACCAACAGTATTCGCTCTTTATAAACATATAGCTGCGTGTCTATATCGGTGAGAATGTTTTCAGGACACACCAACAGTATTCGCTCTTTATAAATGTATAGCTGCGCATCTATATCGGTGATAATGATTTCAGGACACACCAACAGTATTCACTCTTTATAAACGTATAGCTGTGAGTCTATGTCGGTGATACTGATTTCAGGACACACCAACAGTATTTGCTCTTTATAAACGTATAGCTGCACGTCTATATCGGTGATCGTCGCAAATGGGTGAAAGATTCCCGCAGCGACGTTAAACTCCATATTCACTCACTCACTCACTATATCGGTGAGAATGTTTTCAGGACACACCAACAGTATTCGCTCTTTATAAACGTATAGCTGCGCATCTATATCGATGAGAATGTTTTCAGGACACACCAACAGTATTCGCTCTCTGTGTGTTATGGACAGCGAGAACTCCTTCGTCAGCGCCAGCAAGGACAAGACGGTCAAACTGTGGTCAGCCACAAGCTCCGGCGATGGCACCGGAAAGTTAGTACCAGTTACCTCCCCCTCGGATAGATCAATATACCCTAATAATTCGAACATGAGAAAATAATTAAATTTATGTTACAAAAATATGCAAATTGAAAATGATCGGTGTTCCTGTTATTAGGATGTATCGATGTACGCTCAGTTTCTCTCCACACCCAGGGGAGTATACACATCAAACTGCTGGTTTTGTTTCAGAGTGGGCTGTCAGTGGAGCTACAATGGTCACAAGAAATCTGTGTTCTCTGTGGCGTACATGGACAGCATCCGGCAAATAGCGTCCTGTGACAGCACTGTACATGTGAGCAGCTTTTGTCTACAAATCCCCATACAACATACGAGCTTAAGCATGAATGCATGAACGAACGTATCCACACATAAAATCTGTATTTTCTTCTTCTCGTCCCCGACTGTAAACAACCGAGTATGTTGTGACAGTAATTTCCCATGCTTGTCTCTAGATATGGGATCCCTTCACGGGCGTCAACATATCTCAGTTAGAGTCCAGCAAGTATGCACCCGTAGTGGCCTTGACCCCTCTGCCAGCCCCTAGCACTCTCATCATCACAGCGACCACCGAAGCTACGCTCAGGTAGGCATTGAAAGATGGACGACCAATTTAAACATTTAAAATATTATATTTTGTTGAATACATTTTTTTTTTTAATAAATATGGATGTCTGGTATTGGTTTGGAGGTAATAAAAAATAAATATAGGTTGCATAATAAAGACTGGATATATCTAGTACAAGCATTATGACATCCATAAAATCTTAGTAACACAAGCAAATATTTTGGCAGGTGAAACCTGACAAGTGCCCGATACTCAATTTTCTTTTAACAAAGGCAGGCAGAAATTGTAAACATTCCCTATCAAATTTTGTGTACAATTTGTTTGAATAACTGTCAATATTTGTATTTTCCAGGTTCCTAGATCTCAGGGTCTCTAAGTATGCACACGAGTTCAAATGTTCTGTAGGATCAGCTGGTGAGTGGGAACCTTCCAATAGTTTATCTTTATCTTTCTATTAAAGTTTGATTCAAAACAGTATATCTTTCTGTTCAGGTTTGATTCGTCATGGTATATCTATCTGTTCAGGTTTGATCCATCATGCTAGGTCATTCTGTTCAGGTTTGATCCACAATGGTATATCTATCTGTTCAGGTTTGATCCGTTGTGTGACTGTCAGTCCAGATGGCAGCTGGGTGGCGATCGGCTTCTCCACTGGAGTTATCTCCCTTTTGGAAATCAACAGTGGAATTCTCATGGGCTCATGGAAGGCCCATGACGGGGAAATATTACAGGTCTAGTTTTTTCAAAATAAAATATTTTTCAAAAATAATGGCAAAAGTCTTGAACTATCAGGTTTTATTGATACTAATTGTCGTGTGGTAGAATTATCTTTCCTTGGAATGCTTACTGAATATAATAATAATAAGACTATATTAATAGTAATCATAAACATACATAGTAATAACAGTAATTATTGAGGTGGTCGAGTTATCTTTCCTTGGAATACTTACTAAATATAATAAAAGATATTTGAATTAGGAATTATACACACTATATAATAAATATATTATCTGATATATCTACCCACAATTAGATGTATTCTCTCTACTGCAGATCAAGGCTTACAGCAAGAGCAAAGTTATTTCTTCCTCCTTCGACCAGACCATGAAGCTGTGGAGTATTGACGATGGCCGGGAACTATGTACTCTGAAAGGTACTATATATGTGTATTAATTTGCTGGTGTAAAACTCAGTTCTGAGTTGTTTTAGAAATCTGGCCCTGAGTAAATAACATTGTTAGCTGCTAGTCTAACTTACAGAATGTTTTTGTTTGTTTTCTTCACTCAGGTCCCACCGAGCCTGTTCACTGTGTGTGTTTCTACAAAAGTCAGTTCTGAGTTGTTTTAGAAATATGGCCCTGAGTAAATAACATTGTTAGCTGCTAGTCTAACTTACAGAATGTTTTTATTTGTTTTCTTTACTCAGGTCCCACCGAGCCTGTTCACTGTGTGTGTTTCTACAAGAGTCAGATGTTAGGAGCTACCACTGGCAACAGAATCGGAGTCCACACTTCCGTGGATGAAAACGTGAGTTCTTGCTGCAAAGGTGTGCCAAAAGCGATAGCCATAAACCTTAGCTCAAACCATAGCTACAAACCATAGCCATAAACCATAGCTACAAACCATAGCCATAAACCATAGCCACATGTGCTCACTAGGGCGAATGTGGTATCACAGAAGTAGATCGTCAGACTTTTAAGCAAAAAGTTCTGTGTTCGAACGAGTCCTGGGGATTCAGGATTGATGTCCACATTAGTTACAGATGTTAGTAGCACAGTGGTAGAGTGACAGACTTCTGAGACAAAGATCTCGAGTTCAAACCTGCTCCCAGAACCTGGCATCAGTATCTACAAGAGTTGTCATATATTAGGTATGATGATGGTAGGACGTGCTGTCAGTACCTACAAGAGTTGTCGTATATTAGGTATGATGATGGTAGGACGTGCTGTCTGTACCATGCAGTGGTCAGCCTTGGCTGGTCTGTAGCAGGTGGTGTTGTCAGGTTTACTGCAACTCTGTGTTAACAGGTGTTGCAGGTGTCCTCCTGACAAGCTCCAACTCAAAATATTTGATCCCTATGTTGTTATTAAAGAGGAATATTTTTTTATGTAAATGTTAATAATAAAATTAAATCATCCCACTGACTCTGAAAATACATATCTACTAGATTTTTATTCAAATTTTCAATATTATATCTTATTCAAATATGAAATGACACTGTTTTCCCCCATACTTCATCATTGCGAATAGGTGAAATATTCCCACACTGAGGTTACGCAACAGATCACTCTTCATGCTTAATTTACTATACAGTGTCCCCTCGATATTACGCTGAATTTGGGGTCCATGACATACCCCCTGCCTTATAGTACCAGCCTTATAGGATAGTACAGGTAAATAACAGAAATAAAATAAATGGGATCCACATCTGACCCCGCCTTATATCTGAATCCGCTCTGTATAGAACAGCCTTATATCGAGGGGACACTGTACTACATTCTCAGAAAGAATTTGCAGTTTTCTAATATTTCTCTTCAGGCATCTTTCACCAGCACCAAACTCCGATCTGACACTTTTAAAGGCGTACTGACATCCATGGCGGTCCTACCTCTCAACAGATCACTGCTACTTGGTGCCGACAATGGCAGTATACGACTTCTTTGCTAGCAGAGCCAACTATGGGATCAACTCTATTCTATCACAGCCGACTAACTATGGGATCGACTCTATTCTAGCAGAACCAACAAACTACGAGAATAACACAGCTGAGATGTGATTGTCTTTGCAGTTAAAGGTCCGAAGATAGTCTGGCCTTATTGTTTTAGATACATTTGATAATTTATTTATTAAATTAATTTGTTATATTATATAGCTTATACCATAGTAAATAAATATATACATGAAAACGATCAAAATACTAAAAATATTTTGATTGAGGAATTAGGAAATACTAACAAATGTTTGCTTGACCTGCAAGAATCAATAGTATGCTCAGTTTGAAATGAGAGAGAAAATTAATCATGTTGCTCATTAATTTTGTTTAAATTTATCGATATAATTTGTTGTTTTGCCGAACCTGAGATTGTGATTACTTTCCTGTACATATCCATGATGAAACAACACTCATGAACATTCCATATCTACATGTGTCTCGAGCATTATGTTTTCTTTTAATTCATAATCTGTTAATGCTGCTTTTTTAAGTTTCCATGTATTTGTTACTTTTTGTCATCTTTAAAAACTTGCACCATATTTTTTTCTAATATCAAAACACAACTGTGTGAATGGGAGGATAACCTGAAGGAGTTGGGGCAGTGGTAGTGTGTCTGACTACAGACTCGGATAGTCGAGTTCAAATCCTGTTTTAGAACACATACACTTGATTGATGAGAACAGGGGTGGGGCGGGGGGGGATGTCATTCCTTTCTACATGTTCTGTCGGAGACATCCGCAGCCACAAAGGAACACCTCCGCAGCCACAAAGGAACACCTCCGCACTGGGTGTCCAGGACATACACCAGCAAGGGGGTTCATGGCTAGTGTGTCGTTCTGTACTACATAGACTCAGATTTTCCTCCCAGTGTAAACGGTTCCTATGAATAATGTTCAATGCCCTTGCTCGCTGTTCTTTGTAATATATACTTTCTAGTGATCTCAAGACAGAATGTAATTAAAAAATGTGTTTATTATACGGTCATGTAGATTGATGTCTTGAGATTGTTAATTTAATTTTCAATTTATCTTTTTACAAGAAATTTATTGAAGATATTATCATATACATGATATACATAGATTAGATATGCTTGTACAATTTTGTATAGGGAAATATATGTTAATGAACTGTTATGAAATTTCATTAGATACCATAATTGTGCAACTTGCCTATTAGATGACAAGGAAAGAAAATCAAAACCATGTTTTATTGTGTTCATCCGTGTACATATTTGCATGAAATAATATGGAAATTTACATATTTCACTGTCCCCAGACCTCCATTTATGTTTAACTTGTATGCACTATCTTGTAGCCACAATCAAGAGTATATGAGAGTTGATATACTGAAGAAAAAAAACCCAAGATTTCTTTTGATCAGAAATGCTGCTAGTGGCACCAGCTGTTGTCTTCAACCACTTACATGCCAAGTATACGGCAGGCCACTAGTATAGAACTAGGAAATCACATTACCAAAGATATTAAACACTGGTGTAAAACTTGTAGTTACTGTGCTCATTGCAAAATCTGTCTTCAAGATTACAGAACCCTTGGAGACAGACGCTGGTATGTTTGCGTAAAAAAACCCACCAACTGTCTCCAGACCTT
>JAULBP010102831.1:0-10732 GCA_032355345.1 Lepetodrilus pustulosus
AAATCATTGCCCTTGAGGCCGACATGGCTTGGCAACCAACAAAAAACTACCTCGTATTGTGAGGTTGCCAGATAATCTTGAAGTTGTAAAATTTCAATAATAAATGGGTTATCACAGTAGTTAGTAATTGCCTGAAGACAGGACAAGGAATCAGAAAATATGAGGAAATTTCAAACAACTGTTGAGGTGGTGGGCAGGTGGTTGAAATGTGTCTTAACCAATTCGGGTATTGTTACCGAGGTATTTTCTGCGCATAGTATTAGGTCGGCTTCGAGTTCTTGTGCTCTGAAGAGCGGTTTTCCGATTGATGGTATTATGAAGGCCGCAGGCTGGAGACGGGCCTCGACTTCCTCGAAATATTACAAGAAACATGTAGATTCCCTAACTTTTTGGGGAGGCAGTGTTGGCTAATACTGAATACAAATTATTGAATCTGCGATGCTACGATTGTTATTTTACCTTCTTACAAGCACAGTAGTATGGCATTAGAATATCATGTGCTTTGTGGTTGAGTCGTTCGTGAGCAGACAGCTTTAAAGTCTCACGTGACTTACGTAGTGACGTCACTGTATAGTGAAGTAGAATTAGTAAATTAAGCGAACTTACCAAGTGACATTTGATTGTGGTTCTACGAACCACAGTGACGAACGAAATAGTCATGTAATTTTATGCCATTTAGCTTGCAATGCGTCTGCAAGCTCCTGAAGAGTACCCGGAGACCTATAGATGTTGGATATGCTTTTTTTTTTGATAAAGTAAAATAAAGCTACATTATTATACTAATTTTTATTGAGTGTGTATTGTCAAAAGCCATTATCCGTTTAAAAAGCTCTCCTTTAGACAATAAATATGCATGCAGTCTATTGGTAGTTGACCGTGACAGTTACATTTACATTGGCGTACATACATGAGCTAACACAACACTTCCATGAATTATCACTTAATGATATAACTGAAACTATAAACTATCCTCCACTGTGTCAAGTATATTAGCCACCTGCAACAAAAAGAAAAGAAGAACAAATGCTACGTCTATCAACAGGTTCGTGAGAAGTTGAGGTAGATAACAGGGCAGGTGGTAGAGCAATGGTAGAACGTTGGACTTCGGAGCCAAATTAACTTTCTGTATCCCGTGGCAATGCAGTTATCATTCTTGGCCCCGAACATACGAAACTTTTCTGAGTACGATTCCATGCTCAATGCAGAGTTTTGTTCGCAAATCCTTGTATGAAATCTGAGCTTCAGCATGAAATGGTACTAAAAATGTTTCGTAAACTCGGGGACAGGTCTGTCAGTATCAGCCGGTGCTCGCATTGTTCTGCAACATTCAGCGCTACGGATGTTGCGGGATTCCTTCTGCCCTAAACTGGCAACCCGTGGTATAAGAACGTTTCTTGCAAGGTGCTCTAAACACCAATTAAATAATAAAACTTGTATCTAATAGATAATAATAATAATAATAATAATTATTATTATTAATATTAATAAAAATAATATGTACGTATGTATTGCGTCAAGTCCAAGCTCTACAGTATTAACCCGGTGAAGGGATCAGCGTGTTCTCAATTGGAGTTAGAAGATTGCAGTTCACATACCCATTTCGTAATTCTGAGTACCCAATAACTGCTAGGTGAACAGACATTTTAGAACTAAGTCATGTGTACATTTCTAAGGTGACAGCCTGTGTTTCTGTGTGAGGCAGGAACGAATAGTATACTCTGGTTCTCGGTCACCCATCCACGAATCGTTAGAACTCGATCGTGCTTAAATTTAACCTTAGCTGTCATCCGTGCAATGCACGGGAGTATCCATCTCAATGATTGCATTTAATGCAACAGTCAACACTACGAATGTTAGGAGTTTCATCCTGTCACACTGCCGAGCGACCAGCGTGGCGTAATGGTTAGAGCGTAAACTGGTAGAAATCCAGCCTAATACAACCAGTACATATGCATGCTAGCCATGATATGAATGAAATAATCCCCAAACAACAACAGCGATACTTTGGAGCCGTCACGTCACCTGAGCAGGGCTTGGAGTTGCATCTGGAAGTACGGACGTCAACGCTCCTTCCGACACACGGCTTGCCGTTTACAGCCGGCGGAGGACTTACACAGGCTCGACGTCGTGTGACGGTGATGTACGCAGTACCACACGATGGGCACGACGGCGTGGGGCTCCATGGTAGATACTCACTCCAACCCCCGTCCGCTTTACATAACAAAAAGAACAGGTTTACATGACAAAAAGAACACGTTTTACGATTTCTTTCAGATTTGAGGTCGCTTACTTGCAGTGATGAATAAGATGAATGACCGAATATATTAATTACTACGTTAAAATGTAATCCAGTTTGTTTATCGTAATACACTATAAGTGCATCAACGGTATTCAGCGACCTACGTGCAACCGTTGCCATGACCTATGGTTATGTTCAGATTTTCTATTCATGGGAATGTACTCGGAATATAGCTATTCGGCATTTTTACAATAATGGGTTTCGTTCATGTTCACCAATGTTATGCTACCCTGCAAGCAAATAATGTCTATCGATGGTGCATCTTTAACTGTAGGCCAACTTTCAATGCTTTATCTTCACTGAATATTTCAATGCACAATCAAATGTATGCAAATTTATTTTATTTTTGACGTTAAGGATTTCCATTTCAATTTTCACATAAAGCATACCTAATTTGTATGGAAATATACTTTCACTTTGAGCTTCCGGAATGTAGGCTCGTGGATCTGCGCGATTAAGCAATATGGAGCGCGACCGCTGCTACTGGCAATGTACGTGGAATAATTTCACATTCGGTTACCTATTCGTGATATCGTTGTAAATACGGGTGACTGGGCGTGTGACTTACGTCAGTGTTAGAGCAAAGCATAATTAAGTATATTTGGCACGACAACTTTTCTTAACCTTTATCCAACCAGTCATAGATCCCGTCGTTAGAATTGTAAAATTTTTGCAACATAGAGTTTTAAGCATTTAAAATACTTAAATATAATTTCTCATCGTGATTCCACTTCCGTTTCAGAAACTATGGGTATGTTCGTGTACACGAACATTGGCAAGATTGTCGGTAAACTAAATCTTATGTGACTTACTTTAATATTGTTTCTTTCGACAGGTATAGCAGACACATTAAGTAACAAACTCCAACTACAAGTATTGCGTACATATTTATTTGAATATGCCTCAAGAAATCTGAAAGATGACCACTGTGGACTGCATATATGAGAGTTCAGTGATACAAGGCCAAGCAATTCCACCTGAATCCATACAAAATATGAAATTTGTAGTAATTATCGGGTGTTGGCGAATAAATGCATTAATAAATAACAACTGTTGGGTGGATAAATCAAACGTAAGTAGTCTCATATAGAAATTCGTTTGACCGTTATCCATGATGATGATGTCAACCATCTGTAATAGGATGCCTTTAAATGAATACGACTATAGAATTTCACCTAAATGTACTGGTCTTTAAAGCATACTATCATTATATGGTTGATCTATATAATGGACATACGAATTTCTATCCGAGACTACGTTTAATTTGTCCTCCCAATATTGTTATTTACCAATGTGCGTATTTCCCAACACTCTAAAGTTATAAAAAAAATGTGATTTTGGCGATATACAATTGATGATAAGTTTCACAATGAATTAAGTTTGCGTACATATTACTCATAGATAGTTATACGTGCTCTTTGAAATCTGTGATTGCATGCCTTTTAGTATAGTTTTGTTCTATCAAAGATATTGATAACTAATAATGCATAAACAGCAGATTGAAAAAAAAATAAACCCGCTTGTATTGATGCATAAAATATATATATATATATAAGGTAGCGCTACTTACACAAAGATATGGCTCCACCATAATATATATCAATTTAGCTTCACGTAAAGATTGGTTAGACTGTTACGTATGTCAATCAACTGTGATCGTATGCGTTTAGTACGAGATGCTAGTAATTTGAAGATAGCGTTTGGGCTCCACCATAGTTTTAAATAGAAATAAATCATATTGAACACCTGGCATGACTTCATTGAAGTCTAAAGCAAGCTACAGAGAAACATATCCAACCGAATACATTGTTGAACTGCGACCATAAGGAAAGAAATTAAATGTTTTCTATTAAAATATTTTTTATGTTTGCTGAAATTTGTATAATTCCGTATGCCAAAGCCTTGCCAATTAGGCCTGAACTTATTTATCATAGCTTTTCTTACTTTTCCAGCATTCCAAACATTCCCATAATGCATCGGGATACGGACGTCTGCAACAGCTACTAGTTCTGACCTCGCGACTACTCATTACTATTAACATCCTTTTCATTTCTCGTTAAATCATTCCCGGCGAAAGGAGAACAGTTTTATCGCCAATCAGAAACCGTCTCTACGTAACTTACGCGGTGTTTGCATTCTGTCTTCAATATGAAGCCAGTCACCCCCTGTTAATGTTTTGTAAGGAAATGGTAGGATATGATGACGGATTTGGATATCGCATTCATGTGAGACCGATTTCTCCGTGTCATACGGGTCGGCCTAATGCAAGCATAACTGGAGTACAGAGCTAACGCGATGGAGATCCAATATAGTTAATTTGTCTCCCGGCTGATTGACGTGGCAATGATAAATACGCATGTGTGACAGAAGAGGCGCGGCTCTATTCCGTTCTATAGTAATGAGTCTGCTAGAAAATATCATCACCACGGATACTCCACTCAAGTGCACTACTTTGTCAAAGTTCCGACGGTTGTCAAAAGGCAAGAACTAATACGCTTTCCGGCGGATTACGGCCAAGAATTTCCGCATATGGACTAAAAATTTGCCGCATCAATATTATGATTGATGCATTATTGGTGTACCTCAGTGTCAACAATCCACGCCGTGATATTTTATTCCTGCTTCTAAATTGATAAGAATAAAAAAAATAAGAGAAAATGTTTTATTAATTTATCATTTTTAAAAGAAATGTAATTTTTGATACATTTCAAACAAGATCATGTTTCTTTTTATTCCATCGTGATTCCTTAAATGGATTTGTCTCATTGCTATGCCTTCACTTGTTGGTTGTTGTTGTTAATTATATTATAAGAAAAATATGAGAATATCGAAATTATATCTGCTCTCTCATATTATTAATATTAAAACATGAGATATAATAACAATAATAAATATAATCTAAGCAGAAATTGTAATGAGATACAAATTTAGCATGTTATTTTGGAATGTGAGTTCGTGCACATGCGCGCGCATGTGTGTATGCGTGGACGAGATAGGTAAGATGGAGGTTGTCCCCCGTCCCACCCACTCAGCACCCTTTTATGTGATACCGTTACCGTCATGTTGTGATAGGGTTGTCGAACAATAGGACGCTGGTTAAAGTCTATGTTTCAGTTTCAGTTTCAGTTTATTCTCGAAAACCACCAAGTGGCGGTACATGAGAAAAGGGATACATATATACGAAATACAAATGTGATCAACATGAGGGGTACATTTCATGACAGCGAGTCATACCGTGATATAGAGGGGGACTGACAGACGGAGGTAGACAGGTATAGTCTATTTGTGCAGGTGTAATCTAGTACAGTCAGCGCATGAAGTCTGCAGGCTAGAGTAAAGCAGGCATTAAACTGTGTGCTGACTTTATATCTTATCGTCTACAATTATACTAATTGATGTTTGAGTCCAATGTTCAGTCTGGGTGGTTTCAGTATACTGGAGACATTAAGTTATTTATTCCCACTCACAAATCTTCTATGACAAAGGGCAACTTTCTTTGTGCAAGTAGCGCTACCTTGTATATACTAGTATTTTATTTCAAGATTTATTCACATTTATGCATATATCCGGACTGACCACGCTCAGGTATTGCCTCACACCTTTAGAATGAGATCTCGTCCAATCATACAAAACATATCCAGATTGACCCACAAGACATCCAGAGTGTGAGGTATGATGCCAAGCGTGTTCACAAGCACCATCGGCTGGACACAATTCATTATATCGGCCGTCAATTGGAACCCCTTCATCCAACACGGCAAGCTGCTAAAGTCAACAGGATCTCCGATCTGCCAGAAATAGGAACCTGTTGTTTTGTGGAGGCATGGCATTAAGTGGATATACTTTACGATAAGCACGTTGGGCAGATTCACCAACACTTCCATGCTTGTCACAGAACCTAAATCTGGTTCTCCGATTGCTACACATTTTTGGGGGTTGGAAAGAGAGAAAAAGAGCCAATTTAAATTAGCAACCTTATATGTAGTCATTGCTATCAATCATATTCAATCATCTGCAAACTTTGAGCACAATTTCGTATCCGTTAATCACAGAATACTAGTAGAACGTCGAGCTATGGTGCAGTTGTGTGTCAGCTAGTCGTAGGACTTGTATTAAGGCGTGTATCATCAGCTTCTTGTCCTATGACATCCAGTGTACCGAGTCATGTATCAGTCTGTTCAATATGATCTCATTTGTGTAGTCACATATTAACGGACAGATAGACAGACAGACTAGATAGACAGGCTGATAGACAGACAACTAGACAGACGGATGGACAGATGAATAGACAGACAGATAGACATACATATATACAGACGGATAGATAGATAGACATATATATAGACAGGCAGATAGATAGACATACAGACAGACAGATAGACACAGATAGACAGATAGATAGACATATAGATAGACAGACGGATAGATATACATATAGACAGACAGATAGACAGACAGATAGACAGTCAGATGGACACAGATAGACATATAGATAGACAGATAGACGGATAGACATACATATAGACAGATGGATAGACAAACATAGACATATATACAGATGGATAGACAGATAGACAGGCATTACAGACAGACAGACACACGGAACGACGTTTGAATCTGTTCACAACCGATAAATGCTTACTCATGCCCACTGACAGATGATATACTTACTTCAAACAAGATCTTCGTTGACATATTCCCAAATGCAATGATAACAGTTACTTGCAGTTATATTACCATCACCGATTTCACAATACATTGTACAACATATTGTTGATAATAATTTCTTCTTTCAGTTTTTTTTTTTGTCTGTTTGGTATCAGCTCATTCTTAACTAAGCGTTGATCTTTTTGCTATATATTTTTTATTTGTTCGTCTGTTGTTGTTGTTGTTGTTGTTGTTATTGTTGGGTTTTTTTTAGCTTTGAATTGATGTATTTTCATACTCTTTTAAAGAACATAACGATGTACAGTGTACTCTGTATAAATCGGCATCTGTGTAGGCCGGCAATCTGCGTTTACCGGCACAATTTCAAAGTCCCGGCCGGCGACAGTGCATTTATCATTAGTTAACATTTTAATAAACCGGCATCTCTCTATTCCTTCTAAACACATGTATTCAATAACCATACTATCATTCATTCATTCATTTTATTTACACAGAAAGCATTCAATAACCCGTCACAGGACGGATATTAACATAATTACTCATAGAAAATGTTAGAGCACAACTTTGTTATAAAAAATCAATATGTTGGACAAGAGGCGGAGATAATGATGTAGTAAACGTTTAGTTAAGAACGCTTCGACAGCGAGTACACGTTTAAATACACTGGTATTAATCGCTAATAGAGAGATACTAAAACAAATGGTAGTTGTTCTTTGTTTCACCTTTTAAGATATTCATGAAAGACTCCCAATCCCTGCAAAAGAAACCTTGGGGCCTATTCTAGAAAAGCTCTTTTGGTGTCCTTAGCCCAAAAACGTACATTACACGAGCTATAGGTATTCTTAAGATTGTCATACAATCCTAACAACGTTGCGAGAATATGTTCCCCTTTTCGTAAATACCATGTTTTCATAATTAATGTCTACCTGCAAGATAGTCTACATATGTCTAGAATGTGTAGTGAACTTCCTCAGGGGTCTCCTGTTCAAACGATTGTTCGTCACGCGGTTTTGTTGGGAGGACATACTTTAGTTAAGAGGTCACGCTGTAGTTAAGAGGTCAAGCTGTAGTTTAAGTACTGCCACATGCCACGTGACCACTGTTCTGTTTACAGACACCCCACGTTGTGCTTCCGTGCAGGTGAGGAATCGCGCTCCCCAGACAATGCTTTGTTTTCCCTTGTGGCAGGAGCATTTTTATTTTTACTAACAAATCGTTCGTGACAGCAACACACCAGCGTCTTAACAGCTACGTCGTGGCAAAAGATTTCCCGCCGAGACACCAATGGAAGAGAATCGTTACACGTTGACACAGATCGCTCTTTTTTACCGACTGATATTAATCTAAAACTATTTTCGCATTCCTTCAAAATCTAAAAAAAAAGAATATTAAAAAAATTATTTCTGGCAGTGTAAACCTTGGGAACAATTAGCAAAGAAAATTGATTTGCGTTCTCACCACATTGGATGAATTAAGAAATTGATTGGTTGGGGGTGAATCCAAAGAGTATCTGTTTGTAAGGGAATTGGTGACTTCTACGTCACATGGTGAATGCGACAGGGCAGGACAGGCCTCGTTGGTTGGTAGGCAATCACATCGTAGATCACGACAGAGAAACTCACATCCGGGCACTGGAGGAATACTGGCACTATTGTGATAGGATTGGACATACACGGTTACCTCTTCCAGACATTGGAGCCGCTTTGCACGTGGTTCGCACTTCACACTCTCTCGTGTCTAACTAATTTCCGTGAACTTGTCGGAATCATATTCGTATTGGATTATTGTGTTTGACAAAGACAGCCTAGTAATACATTATTATTCGAGAAAGAATTTGTGTTTGAGAAAGACTACCTTATAGTGGTATAAAACACGTAACACTTTTCTTAATCATATTTAAATTGAATATAAAAAAAAAGGCAAATACGTAGTACACTTTCTGGAAATAATATTGGAATATCATGCGAAGCTGCATGTATACCAAACACTTCAATTGATATTTTTTTTATATATATATATTCTAAAAACAAAAGCACTATTTTCTGGAATCTATATACATACACCTGAATGATCAGATTATTTGTGCTGCTGTTATGAGCTAGAACGGAGATAGACGGTCGCCTACCTATGCTTCAAGTCAACGACGTACGGGGTTAAATGTAGCATAGCGCGATTGTGAGCCGACATACACTTCTAACATAACGAGACCGCTCCACGGCCAATGAACGAAGGCTACAATCACAGTGTTT
Source organism: Lepetodrilus pustulosus (assembly GCA_032355345.1). Taxonomy (NCBI): domain Eukaryota; kingdom Metazoa; phylum Mollusca; class Gastropoda; order Lepetellida; family Lepetodrilidae; genus Lepetodrilus; species Lepetodrilus pustulosus. The sequence goes on from JAULBP010102831.1 coordinate 9,217, forward strand.
CGCCCGGGGCAGACAAGAGAAGAAGAAGTGGTAGAAGAAGAAGAATAAGAAGAAGAAGAAGCACACATCGTACATCTAAGTTTCTAACCTGATTGCAAGAAGGATATCAGACAGCGTACTGGGGGGAACATGGCACAGATAGACCTCCGCGTGCTCGTCAAACTTTTAGGAATTCTTCTCTTGTTTTCTACGCTCGTCGTAGCCGTTAATAAGACGGGGAAGTCATGTCCCGTAAAGCTGAAAGAAGCCACCCATTCGCAAGGGTAAGTTGAAGCTTGTAACATCAGTTGTTGAAATGCAGTTTGTCAACATGTGTGTGTGTCAGTCAGTGTTATTTTACCCCCTACTCGTCGAGTTCCAAACATCTGTTATAGCTATATTATCCGTGATTGTCTGCAAGTGCATTTCTCGGGAATGTTTCTCATAGTTTAGTAAATTGGACGATCCGTTTCTTGTGTGTTTCTTTTATACCTGATTCATTTTCGTCCTCTTCAGATAATGCATGTCTTTCTGGAACCGCATTCAGTAGTAATGAAGGCAATTGTAAAGCCATTTAACGCTTCGACAATCCTACGAGTGTTAAAATATGATATTTCCATGCGGGTTTTGGGGTTTTATTATTTTTTTTGGGTTGTGTTATGAAATGCAACTGCACCAGAAACAAAACCAGCTATATTAGAAAGGAGAGGAAATTGATTCGTGTACGGATTTAATATGAAACACGTCGCTTGGGTCAATATGGCAACATTGGTTTGTCATTCGTTTTTACGGGATGCATTGATGGCAGATGATTTAATTACTGTTCTCGAATGTTTTTCTATACGGCTGGGGGTCCGGCCCGTTTCCGAGCCATTTACCGGGTTGGACGATTGTCGGTGGTGTGAGGAGGGAGGGGGGAGCATGGGGAGGGTAAGACGGGGAGGTGGCACTGAAGGTCAGGTGAGAGGGGAAGAAGGGGGGATGATTGTCCCCACAGATTGTGCTCATCTTAGAAACAGAGATACGAATCATGAATTAACTAGAATCCAGGAGTCACGTAGAAAAGACAGTCTACTCTAATGCAGCTTGAATGGAGATAAGCGTCAAGTGATGAAGGGACGTTTTCCTCCGCTCTCACCAGGGCACCAACAGCTTCTAATTTAATCATTGGGTAATTTACAAGCAATGAACTCTGTCAGTGTTTTCATGGGTGTCCACTTGACATCGACTTATTCCATCCGGCTGAGAACCGCGAGATCAGAAATCAAGCACATCGTATTTTCCAAGACTTTTACAACCTGAAGCTGTATAGTAATCATGCTCACTGCTGTGCCCGCTAATTGGTGTCAGCGTACGACGCTTCATTAGTTCATTGCGACGCAGTTAATACCTACCATTATGACCAATTATGTAATCATTTGCAATGTATTATATAATATGACACACTTTTTAAATAAATATCACTTAAAGGCATACAATCACAGATATTTATGGCCGTGTTTTACTAGTTCTTAGCTACAACTACAAAGTACATTCA
>JAULBP010102842.1:0-10732 GCA_032355345.1 Lepetodrilus pustulosus
GACCCAGCCTTATATCCGAATCCGCTCTGTATCGAACAGCCTTATATCGAGGGGGCACTGTATATATAAATAGAACAGTGTTAGGTCTCCCAAGCATGATGATGTTTAAAGTCATGTATTATTCCCAAGGTTTGAATGAGCCAATTACCTTTCTTCTCTGGAATACAGTTCAATGAACATTCAGAGAAGAAACATACTTTCTAAGCATACCTTCTAAACATACCTTTTAATGAGTCAAAGTACATTTTCTCTCTGGAATGGAGTTCAAGAAATGTTTAGAGAAGAAGGATACCTTATAAGCATACTCTCTAATGAGCTACCGGTAAGTGTCTTTACCTGAAATAGAGTTCAATAAATGTTCAATGAGGAAACATGCCATCTAAGCATACCTTCTAATGAGCCGGGTACGTTTTCTCTCTGGAATAGAGTTCAAGAAACTTTCAGAGAAGAAGCCTGCATACTTTCTAAACATACCTTCTAAGAGTACCTTCTAATGAGTCAAGTACCTTTTTTCTCTGGAACAGAATTCAATAATCTTCCTGAGAAGTATACCTTCTAAACATACCTTCTAAACATACCTTCTATAGATCACCCACCCACCTACTCAGACTATAGATATGTAATTACTCGTAATGCAGTTCCTTTATGCAATTAAGAATATACCAAAGAATAGGCCTAATTTAATACATACAATACTGTTTTGCAGGAGATCGTTATTGGACTAGCACTGATGAAGGTTGGTAGAAACAATGCCAGCTTGCAACAACCCAAGTTCTTGTATATTGATTACCTATTCCGTCCCCTGGCAATTAGTTAAACATTGTAATTTTCATTACTCAAGATGGTCCTTCAATGGTTGTGAGTGGCCTGTAGCTCTGTCTTAGTGTGTGGGAAAGCTTCTGAAAGACTAGAAGGTTGTAATTTTATTGACATGTTTGCTCTCTAAATGAATGCGGAAGTCGGATGGATGGATTGATTCGTTCATAAGTAATTAGATTGCTGGACAATGTTTATGTGGTTTGATAAGGAAAGAGTATAGTTGTGTATTTTGCTGTTTTGAGATGATGGGAGTAAATTGAATAAATATCAGGAGGGATTAGGAACTTATTTCTTGTTGTGGGTTATTTTGATTAAGGGATGGTCTTCTAACAATGAGTAGATCACTGATGGGGAAACAACAAACTACGGTACATGTATAATTATGTATTTAAAAAAATCTTTCATTTTTGTGTGTGCATTTTTACTTTACTTGATGCACTTCCAAATGAACTTATATTTCTTGGTTACATTTTAATCAAATTTCTTGTCCATATTTATTAGAGAAGTTTGCCCTACCCACAAATAATTGCATAATGTGAAAATATTGATACGTGCAGCTGGCTGGATGTCATAAATATGAAGTTGGTTGGAAAAAATCTGACAAGTCATGATGTTAGTGAAAGATTCTAGAAAGCGAATCTAAACCCTATTGCAAAAAAAATCATAAGAAAAAAATAGGAATACAACAATTGTTTTAAGCCAAAATAAATGTCAGTAGTTTCAGGTGAAAATTTGATTGGTTATTAAATTTGTCAACCATCTTTGATTGAACATCTTTTGGGATTAGGTGAAACATTTTCAATTTAAAAGAAAAAAGAAATATATTTTTTATTAATCTTAATATACACATGACTACATACATGTACCAGGGTATCGTTTCTCAAGCTCTCATATCTACTACAAGACCATAAGCAGTCTCTTAGCGATCTATTATACATGGTGCTCGTGCACTTATGACAGGGCTATGGTCTCATAGTGGATACAAGAGCTTCGAGAAACGATACCCAGTAACGTAGTCTTGTATATCTTAAGATAAAAAAATATCCAATTGAAAATGTCTAGAAACTTTATTTTATTTTAATATTGACAGATGAGTATGACAGGAAAGTGTCCTCAAGAAGACGCAAAATGGTCTTCAATCACAACAAGCCATCTGGTGCAAGAGATGGCAAGAATAGAACAGCTTCAATTGTAGCAGGATCTTCGCTCATTGTACGGATGGATGTGCATACTTGCACCTATGACATACAGACTTATGTGTCGGGTATGTTAATTAAAATTGGATCAGTTACAGCACTGTCAACCTATCTTTCTCCTTTTCCCATGTACAAAATTAATGAGGTGTATCAGCCCTGTGTTTGAAGTACCGACAATCCGTTTAGTAAGTGCAACGTGTTTACAGATCCGTGGCCAGAATTAGACAGCATTTAGACAGGCATGTATCGTGATAACAGCATTTTAGCCCGGAAATTGATTACAAAGTCTGCGGGAAATTATTCTGTCACAGAAAACTGTTTTGCCGAGCAAGTGTTTGTGTACTTACAGCATTCTGTGACCTGGCTCTTAAGATTACGATACTTTCCGAGTACAATTTCATATTCAAACTCAGATTTTACGTGGGTATTTGTGGAAAATACTTTGAGTTGAGTATGAAATTGTACTAAGAAAAGCTTCATAATCTCGAGGCCTGGCAAATATTTTTATTTGAATATTACTGCATATACTGGTTGGTCAGTAGATTGGTTATGCTGCAGATTGATTACATGGGTCGGTTATGCAGTTTATTTGTTATGATGTAGTTTGGTTTTCCTAATAAAAAAAATGATTTAATGAAATTAAGTAATTTTTTAGAGGAATATTCAAATCATTGTTCACACAATCAAGTAAATTCCTGGCTATTTTAGTCAGGCAACCAGAAAAGAAATATTCTATAATTTGCAAATAATTCTAAAATTAAACTTGAGTACAAATTGTATTAGAACAATAGAATTAGGAGATACATATATTGTTATTTATGACAAAATTTAAAACATAACTTGTAAAGTATTATTGCAAGGGTTAAATACATATATTGGATGGCTTTATGATTACATGCAATGCTCATCAAGTATTTGGTCAAGTTAATGCTATTGTCATCAATATCATTTAACTTGTTATACCTTAAAACTAAAATAAACTAGTATTGCCATAATTATTTTCTGGTTTTAGAAAAAGTTCAAGTTTTATTGAGCTAAATCTTTTCTACAATATTTTATCTCAGTCATAAGCATTTAAATATTTGATAAAGTTCATAAATGTTCAAAAGAGCATGCTGTTATCGTGATTCAGAACATGGGCAATTAATTCATATGTCACTGCTCGTCTCAAGAACAATAATATAACACCATGTCCTGTCACTGGAACATTATGGAAGGAATTATGGACACAGTCTCATTATTATGTGGTCGAAAAAATTATCTGAACCACTTGTGCATGAAGTCAACCTTTATGATTGCTTCCACCTCAATCAGTTAAAGATTATGTATAGACCTTGTTTGTCCTGTAATGCTGTCAAAAATTAATAATTCATACAGCATAAATTTCTCTTCACAAATACATGGAGATTTCCAGCGTTTTATAGGGTTAAAATCGTACTGTTGGTATTGATGAAAGAAATAAGAAAAAGGTGACAAGAAAGTAGGGATCCTTGGGGAACTCTCATCTCTGCTCATATTTCATTAGACACTGACAGTGTTTGAAGCCCGTATTGCATTGCAACAAGACTGATTGTCTTATCAAGGCTTTTAATTATGCATGTGGGAACAAGGCAATGGTTCTCTGAGTTGTTCGACTTGCAGGAGAACGTCTAAACAGAACCATTTGGCCACGGAAGAACGCAGATATCTGCCGCACATTCAGCCACGATACTGGAAGAAGGTGTTCGAATATCCAACGCAAATCATGACTAAGCTTTTCTCTGGCTAGGTATCCTGGTGCTTAAGGAGCTGTTTAAATGGAGGACAGCTTCATTGAAGATGTAATTGTAATCGAGTCTGGGAGGGGTTAGTAATAACGATACATATCTTGGATGGGTTTGAAGTACAGAACGGATGAACTGCAAAGATGTCAGAGCATTTCCTAAATTACCAAGTTCCTGAATTACATTTTGGGAGATGTACGGGTGATTAAGTTTGGGAGTTGTTGCTCATGGCGACACATATCTGCGATCTGTTTGAAGTGTTCACAAATTGAATGGAAGAGTTGTCAGTTGGACATTACGAGAAGCTAGATAAACATATTTCAAAGTTTAGATATATTCTGCTTCCACATCAGAATCTTACTTATCATACTTTTGCTGATTTTATGTGTTATTATCGGTTACATACTGAGCAAAGTTAATGATATATCAGTATGGTTACTAAGTGTGACTTAACCATTCTATCACATACATGTTTTCTTTTTCTAAAACTGCTGTGAATGATAATTATTTGTTTGTTGATTTGTTAACTGATATTGGTTTTTTTAACCTCCTTCCTCCGAGTGGCAACTGCAGATTCACTATGGGGTACCGATTACTATTAATCCAGCAAGGAAAGGATGAAATAATAGTATAATGGTTAAGATTTGTTGACATTAATTCTGCATCTTTTGTTTTATTTTATTTTCTACAGCAATTTTCTTGATTCTCATCACTTATTTTTATATCCTTGTATACCAATATTCTGATTGGTATCTAACAGTCTCATCCATTTCATACCTGACATGAATGAATAATTAATATCTTGATATATAGGAGCTTTTATAAGCTGTCTGCAGAATAGTTCTGGTTCAATATACAACAATTTTAATTACCACACTGTGGTAATCCTTGACATGGTAAATCCTCAATGTGGTAATCCATTATATGTGGTAAATCCACAATGTGGAAATGCATGTTAATCCACACTATGATAATACATGTACATGATATCACAATCCACACCATAGTAATACATGATATCACAATCCACACCATAGTAATACATGCAATGGTAATTTATCCATGGTACCTATTATCTACATCATTACCAATAATCATTATGGTTAACCGTGTTATCATAATAATGGTCACGATAAACATCTGTGATATTGGTAAGATGAATGGGACATATTATGTTGGGCACCATTAAAATGGAGAATTCTACTGATCCTGGAATTCTAACCCAAGTTTCAGGATTATGAGTCCAACGTTCTACCGACTTAGCCAAAGGGGTAACCCCACTGGCCAAGACCAGTAGGAGCATCATATATCACACTCAGCTATAATGTCATTGAAGAAACAATCTAGTATTGTATCTACCGGTAATGATAATCTAATAATATACTAGTATTATATTTGGTAAATCATGCATTGGGAATGGGTGTAAACATTCTACAATGTATTTATGGCTTTTAGAGTTCACAGGTAAGTATACTTTCTCTATTTTTATCCACAGTGCAAGGTCATTGGCCTTAATATGGATCAAGCACCTGTTGCGTATATTATTAATGTAAGAAAATTGTACGCCATGTTTCCTGATTATATTCCTAAGCAGCATTACTTCATTGACTATGATGTCAAAACGCTTTTTCTTTCTAGGCCATTAACAATCTTGTTTTAGCAGAACTTTCCCAGATGATGTTGTGCCCATGACACAATAGAGTCATCCTGTATTACAAGTCCCTGTCTGTCAGTCTGTCATCTGTCTATCTGTCTGTGTCTGTCTCTCTGTCTACATCCACATCACACCCAAGCACCTTCGTTTCTTGCAAGTGAACTGGCATATGACTGACAGCCCTTGCTCCAGAAGGTAATCAAGCAGAACACATTACACCCATCGATTGCATGTGAACCGTACAAACATGCTTTGTTGTACAAGAAGGAGTGGTTCTGTAACTAATTGTGTAAGTATGTACTCTTCAAGCATGTGGAGATGGATGTCTTATCCTTCATAGGGATATACATAACATCCTTAGATGTCTAAATCACAGAAATTGTTATTTTCTTATGCTGTATGTATACAAAAGTAGATGTTGTGGGTACCCATCAGGAGCTGTACATGGAGTAGATGTTGTGGGTACCTGTCAGGAGATGTATACAAAAGTAGATGTTGTGGGTACCCATCAGGAGCTGTATATAGAGTAGATGTTGTGGGTACCCGTCAGGAGATATATATAATAGTAGATGTTGTGGGTGCCCATCAGGAGCTGTATATCGAGTAAATGTTGTTGGTACCCATTAGGAAATATCCTCTGACAAGAATAGTTGACAGTCGAGCCAAAAAGAAACCTAATTCATAACGATATTCATAAAAGAACTGTACGAATGTATGAACATGTTTATGCTCTTTTACAGTAATAAAAATAAAATATAGTGAAATACTGCTCGCGTTGTTATATTTGTTTTAAAAGCAATGGCACTCACTTTATGTGAAGGTAGGGAAATGTTCTTTTCTGGCAGAAGCCATGATTTAAATATACTACTATATCTGAATTAGGTCATGGGCAGAACATGCATGGGGATTGCCAGACTGTTCCAGCACTGTTAAAGACCACGTTCTTGGCTACCAGAGGTGAGTTACAGAGCTGCGCCTTGACTCAGCTGTTCATGGAGGCACAGCACAGCAAAGTGGGCCACACCACCTAGACAGGAGTTCAAGTTCCGGACTGCTTGTCTGGCTGGCTACCTTAAGAAAACCTCGACCAGGTAGAAATCGCCTCCTCACAGAAGGCGGAGAAGAAAAAAACAACAAGATGTTGCCGAGAACAAAAAAGATAATTGTTTATGCCTCGTCACTCAGGCTTTGCCCTACCTTCAGCCTACTAAAATAGAAGTTTGGCTGGCTTCCTAGAATGATAAACTATGAATTGTAGAGGCATGGGTTGTGAGAGTGGCTGTCATTGGGGAGCTGTTCTTTTTGCTATGGCTGAGCCGAACCGACAGCCCGCTTGAACCCCGTTGACCTGAAAAATGTGCTTGATTTGTCCAATATTTGGAATAAACTATATCACAGACGTTTGCTTGCCGTTCTCTCGAAAGCAGCAAAGGGGGCGCATACTGGAGGCTCAGAGCATGGGCAAATCGATTCGTTTTTCGGGTCACCAGGGTCAAGCGGGCTACCAGTTCGGCTCAGCCAGTAGCAAAATGAACAGCCCCATTTGCTCACAAGGTGCCTCATTGATGCGAACCTCGGGGAAATCCAAACAGGAATTTGCTTATATCCTTGGAATATTATTTTAACATGGGATTCACTTGCCAGGTTATTTGTGAATGAGACGAGTGTTTGATAAGTTCGAAGAACAAGGCAGTCTTCTGACACATCTTAAGAGTTCAGATTTGGGGGTTTACTGGTACACAACTACCTAATGTGTTGGGATATGTGAGAAATTATTAGGTCTGATTTTCATGGTATTGTTACTTCACATTTGGTCATGTCAATCAAATATGATATTGCCCAGTCATTTTTCAGTTACTGTAGACGAACATCTATCTCGCATTAACTCAACGATATAATACAGTCTAGGGTTGGACCCCTGAGGGTTGGCCCAATTTTAGTTTGGCTATCTGAGGTCAGGGCCCTAGCATACACTGGCTATGTGGAATAGTTCAGACAGTTGTGTGGTAACTGTTCTGCCAGCAGTCTTTTATAGTACATACAACGATGGCGCCATATTGCAATCTTTAATGGTACTACCTGTAGATGGCACCATATCATTGCAGATTTATAACTGAAATAGGGGTATTAGTGAAAGATTCTAGAAAGTGACTCTAAACCCCATAAAAAAAATATATATATATATTTCTTTTAAATAAATTAAATACTGGTAGTGGTAACGTTATGTTTGCATGGTTTTGGTGATTTCAATGGTTGCAAGAAATTTCTTAAGGGTAAATCATGGCTGGTACATAAAAGAAAAGTAATTTTTCAATGATACCAGTAACATATACTGTTCAATGCAATCATGATAGGATGCACTGTCTGTACTGTGAAAGTACAGTTGTAATCCTTGGTTCAAGAGCGCCAGCCCTTATCCAGGTTTTCTGCAACGTTGTTTAAAGTTAGTCGGACCCCTACCAACAATTCTGTTTTTGTTAAAAAATCTGAACAGAAAGCGAAACAACTGGATCATAGGATCAATCATTCATTGAGTTTAAGTATATAGTAAGAAGTCTGTATTGGTTAAAAGTTGACAGGTAATCTGGAGAAAAAAGAAACGGTCCAATTGGAGACTGTTATAATAGTGTCTGACTATAGTCTATGTATTGCAAGTTTCCTCCTGTTGGAAACTGCCAGGCCATGATAATATTTACATATGTAAAATAATCTTAAAAGCAGTTCTATATACAAATGTTTTGATATAATACATTACGTGTTCACAGTGTAGGTTTACCATGAAACATCATGGTCACATAATCAGCATCACATTCTAAAGGCGATATACCATCATAAAGGCCATCACCAGAGATTATGACCATAAGATCTAGTCACTAATGAATGATCTCAAGGCACTGATTGTCACCAATAGATCACCAAAGTTATACCAGTTACCCAATTATTCCAGGGCAGATCTATCAAGAATTAACCTAGGAACAATATTCTCAGGTGTATTAGCATTGTCATTGATGATCACAGCATGGTATGTTAGGAAACCACATAACAGCAATCACGCGGGATGCTTGGAACATACCAATATCTATCAAGGCAGGAATATCACAACTCATGGTGATCCACTAACTGAAATGCTATCATTAAAACAGGGCAGCAATCATCATGTAACAGAAATATGCTGAACCTAAGATTCGAACCTGAGTTGCTGTGAGTCCAATGCTCTATTGATGAGCAAAGGGGGTAGGTACCCGGTTGGGAGAGACCAGTAGGAGCGTGTGGCATAGAAGGTAGCTGGTCGTGATCATAGTACAGCTGTCACACCACAGAGCACATAGAAGGTAGCTGGACATGACCATAGAACGGCTTTGCCTCGCCACAGAGAACATAGAATTAGAAGCTAGCTGGTCGTGATGATAGAACAGCTTTGCAATACCACAGAGCACATAGAAGGTAGCTGGGTATGATCGTAGAATAGCTTTGCAATACCACAGAGAACATAGAAGGTAACTAGCTGGTCATTATCATAGAACAGCTTTGTCACCACATACAGATCACGTGGAAGATACATGACCAGACAACAGGGACTACGTCACGACAAATTGTGATCATATTGCAGTTTCATTATCATATTATCACCATAGGACTGGCAACAGATCATGATCATAGGGCTGGTTTATCACCACAAATAACGCTCATAGGGCAATATAATTAACATCAACATGGGATTCTGCAAAACATCTCACTTCATTATTAAAGCACCTGACAAGCTTTCGGCTAATTGATTTTGTGTGTCGAGTCCCATGCCTGCCACACGTTGAATGTTGTGTGGGTTATGACCAAAGACATTGATTTGATTGCACTTATTATGTGTCGCTAGGAATTGATCGGTCCACACGCCGCAATCAATGGTAACCAATAACATAAGGACGCACAAACCGATTGCCACACATAAACAGACCACACCGTGGGAACATAGATTTACTTCCAACCATAAGCGCCACTCGATAGTCTTCATATAAATTCCAGATTTCATAGACGTAATATGATGCAAGTACAGTTTAGGATCATCAAATGCTTTTCCCTTTTTCCGTTTTCCTTTCTTTCCCTTTCCACGTGTCAATAGTTATTACTGTTCATGTAGTCTTGGTGTATTAACGAGTTAATGAAAAAATAAAAATAAACTTTGAACAAATTGCACTCGGGACTTTTTGTGCTCAATATTCGTTAAATAGTTCTATGGAACGTTCAATACACCAGAGAATACCTACGGTCGTTATACGCGCAACGGAGGAATGCACAATACTTTACGGCATGACGAAAGCTTACAATGTTATTCCATTCTTTGATATGGTATATGTTCGATCGACCCGATGTACTGAAGTAACAACATCGATTCATTTTTTTCAAATGACTTTCGGCTGTCTGGTTGCCCCTGGAACTGCTTGCTTTCCATTCCAACTTGTTAGTAATTCTCCCGATCCGTGGACGTTATTTCCGTTGCACAAGAAGCATGATGGGAGTTCATTCCTCCTAGCTATAGGCAATGCAGAGCGTCAATTGATTCGAATCGTTTCACTTGTTAACGCTGCATGCGTTCACTTTAATGTTTCACTTATACCTACGTGTCGCCAGTCTGATTATGTATAGCATGCACGTTTTTGATGTGTATTGGGAGTGCCCGTATTTAGGCCCGGGGCTTAATTACGGAAAATAGCACTTTTAAAACAGAATATTTTAATCCGATATTAGTCCCGGGGTTTATATTCGAAACTATCCATTGTATATACGGATTGTGTTTCTGAAGCGAAAAACGGATAAAATATATAGTGCTGGCAATTTTTTGAATTGAAACAACAATGTTATAAAAACAAAAGAAATCGGTTAACCATTGGATGTCAAAAATCAATTTTAACCAAAAGGAGCGGGAAAAACTGAATATTCTCAACTGAATGTCAATGGAAGAGAATATGAACAGCAACATCCAAACAGGAAAAAAATAACAGATCACGGGCCTAAATACGGAAATAACTTCCGCTTTGAGGCCCATAGGGCAAATTTCGTGTGGGCCTAAATACGTAAACTCCTAATTCGTGTTCCTAGTGTAAAAGCGTATACTATTGAATTCTCTCCGCTTTTTATGTTTGTTATATTGTGCCACAAGTATATCGCTATTCTTAGGATATGCAGATTGATAAAGTAGACCTACTAGACTGTTCAATGCGTGCTATCACTTAAAGGCATACAATCACAGATATTTATGGCCGTTTTTGACTAGTTCTTAGCTACAACTACAAAGTACATTCACT